>JAGWEN010000741.1:0-59168 GCA_018703685.1 Orius laevigatus
TCCGAGCTCGTTTTTTGGGTGGTATAAAACTGATCTTGCAAAGGGTTTCCACTTTTTAGGTTCAAAAATTTTATTTTATTTTGATTTCATCAAATGTGATTTTGACCATTGTTAGCAAAAAACGAGAATCCGAGCTCGTTTTGAAAAAAAGTTTGTTTGGTTTTCGATATCGCCAAAGGGGGGCCCTTTTCCACTTTTGGGCCCAAAATTATCATTTTTGATTCAGTCAAACTGTGATTATTGCTATATTTTTAGGTTGCAAAACTAGAATCCGGGTCGATCTTTGGGATATAAAACGTTTTTTCGATCTCGGCCAAAGTCCCCTTTTCCACTGCGCCAAAATTTTCATTTTTGGTTTCATCCAACTAGTTTGTTTTTTGACCATTTTTTAGCGGCCAAAAACGAGAATCCGAAAAGCTCGTGCTTGTTCGGGGTATAAAAACGTCGATCTCGCGAAGTTTTCCACTTTTTTGGGCTCAAAATTTCATTTCGTGTTTCATCCTAAATCGTGGTTTTTTGACACCATTTTTAACGTGTTGATAACGAGAATCCGTGCTCGTTTTTAGGATATAAATGGCGGATCTCGCAAAGGGTCCCCTTTCTACTTTTTAGTTTTTGGCCCAAAATTTTCATTTTTGATTTCATCCTACGTGGTTTTTTGCCATCGTGGAAAAAACGAGAATCCGAGTCTCGTTTTTGGGGTATAAAAAACTCGACCTTGCCAAGTGCTCCCTTTATGGGCCTCAAAAATTTCATTTTTGATTCATCTAAACTCGTGTTATTTGACATTTTTAGGGCGAAAAACGAGATCCGCAGCTCGTTTTTCGGCTAAAAACGTTTTTATATTTTATATTTTTATACTCGGCCAAAGGGGGGACCCTTTTCCACTTAAGGGCGAAAAACGAGAATCCGAGCTTGTTTTTCGGGTATAAAAACTTTTGTTTTCTCGATCTTGCCAAGTTTTCCTCTTTTGGGCTCAAAATGTTCATTCTTGATTCATCCAAAATGTGTTTTTTGACCATTTTTACGTTGAATAACCATTTTAGGCCTACTTATACAGTATTTCGATTGTTTAGAGGCCAATAAGGGCAATTCCGACCATTTTAGACCGTTTTAGGAACATTTAGATCATGTTAGACCGTCTCAAATATCGCCTATGGCTTCTATATTAGGTCCTCTTTTTTAAGAAGGGTAGAAGGATTTTGGGTTGTTGATGGCGAGTGGCGGGCGTTATAAGAAAACGTCGCTCATCGTATAGAAAAGGAAATCATAAATCGAAAGGGCGATGCTAATTGATAAGGGGGGAGGTGGCCCCCTCGTCTTCCCGTACGTGCGTCGCCTTCTAAAAACGTCCGGAGGAATGTTTTCGGGCGCTCAGCTGACCTTTCGGCGAAACGACAAAGAGGCCGCGGGGACGGGCGAACTCAAAAGCAAAAGGCGCACGGGAGCCCTCCTTTTATTTTTCGGTTTTTCTCCGAACCCCCGACTATAATATGCCACTGATTTATAAATCGTCTACATCTCCCCCAAGCCTTCTTTTTTCTTTTTTTCTTCCGAGGCTACTGTGCAACATTCTTTCATAAAAATGCGCATTCAATTGAAAGAGTCGGTAATAAGGGTTATTCGCGATTTATTATTATTACACGAATCTTTTGTCCTCACACCGTAGTTCTCCGAAAAATACTGAATTCGTGATTTGAGATATAAAAATGTCATCGCCAGGTCAAACAAGGGTGATAGTCCAGTCGATCTAAGCCTGGGGGCGGATTTAAGGTGATTTTTTTCATTTTTTCGTCAATATCTCGGAAACCGTAGATCGTAGGCGAAATAATATTAAGAACAAAATTAAAGATTATTAAATTTACTACAACTTTGTGCTAATACGATTTTTTGTAGGATCACACGTTTCTGAGCTACGAGGTGGCGAAAAACCGTTTTTTATTTTGACCTATAAGGAGGGAAGACGTCATCTACATCAAAAAAGGGCACTTAATAAAAGTTATAGAGAACTAAAAACTCGATATCTCGAAAACTAAGCGTCCTAGCGACATGAGCACTAAGTTAAAAAACTTAAAGCTGACAAAATTTTCTACAAAATCCGTTTATCACTCTCGAAAAATATTCTACAATTTATGGATGTTAGAATATTTCAGGGTTTAAAATGTTCAAAATGTCATTTTCTATCATTGGAGAGGAGCGCGTTAAGGGTTGAAAATTGAATTATAATCAGGATTTGGGCATACAAATCTTAGTTTTGACCCATTGTCGATCTAAGCCTGGGGTCGGAGTTTTAAGGTGATTTTTTTTCGTTTTTTCGCCAATATCTCGCGAAACCGTAGATCGTAGGCGAAATAATATTAAGAACCAAAATTAAAGAGATTATTAAATTACTACAATTTTGTACTAATACGATTTTTTGTAGGATCACACGTGTCTGAGCTACGAGGTGGCGAAAAACCGGGGTTTTTTATTTTGACCTGAGGGAAGACGTCATCTAATCAAAAAAGGGCACTTAATAAAGTTATAGAGACTAAAACTAGATATCTCGAAACTAAGCGTCCTAGCGACATGAGCACTAAGTTAAAATTAAAGCTGACAAAATTTTCTACAAAACCGTTATCATTTTTTGAAAAAATATCTACATTTATGGATGTGAGAATATTTCAGGGTTTAAAATGTTCAAAATGTCATTTTATCATTGGAGAGGAGCGGTTAAGGGTTGAAAATTGAATTATAATCAGGATTTGGGCATACAAATCTTAGTTTTGACCCATTTGTTATGATATGTCGTAATTAGATTCCGTCCACGTCTCTAATGAATTGGTTGGGCTCCCTTCTTTGGTTCTTGCCCACGTTTCTTGCCTTCGAGATTAATTTTGGATTGAAATTCATTGTTTCGAGTTTCGAGGATGGGGGACAAAAAGCCGCGGTGGCCCCTCCAGAAATTATCTTTTAGGGCGTGTATTCTCTTTGGACATGGTCGAGGGGATTAAGACTATGATTAGAAAAGGGGAGGGGCTTTTAATCGCTATTATGTGGGATGATTAAATTTTAAAAATGCATTTTCGGTGTAGCTTGGAAGGTTCCCTTTGAAGATTCCGGGAGGGAATTTGAATATAAAGAAGGCCCTGGAATTCCTGTGTCCGAATTAATTTCGGCAAATACGATGTGTGCGCTTCAGGTGAGGAATGCGACGTCCCTAAAGTAATTTAGTGTTGTTAATATACATTGTTTCTTGGGATTCCTTGGGAATAAGGAGCCCTCCGAGTTGCTAAGACTGCGGTTCTCTCTTCTCTATAGGTAGACCGCACATTATCGCCTTAAACACGCATAACTCATAGTCGGGCTACGTTATGAGCCATCAGAGTTGCCTTTATTAACCCACCATACAAGAAGCCATTAATCTTCAGTTGACCTGAATTTCCAAAAGTCGGAAAAAACTCAATCCGTCCCTTAGCTTCCTTTATAAAACGATAATCCTAAATAAAACATAAATCGATAAGATTCAAGCCAAGGGTGTCGTCGTTTTTGGTGTGACACTTGCGGATATCCCCAAAAAGTAGTTTTTCCTCTAAAAATTGCCGAAAACCACATTTTAGATGAGAACAAAATTGAAAATTTTCGGGCCCAAAAAGTGGAAAAAGGCGATATTGAAAAAAACGTTTTTATATCCCAAAAACGAGCTCGGATTCTCGTTTTTCAACCTAAAAATGGTCAAAAACCACATTTAGGATGAAATCAAAAAATGTAAATTTTTGGGCCCAAAAACTAAATAGCCTGCTTTCCTCCGGAAATCCGCTAAAAGTGGAAAAGGGGACCCCCTTTGGCGAGATCGAAAAAAATGTTTTTATAACCAAAAAACGAGCTCGGATTCTCGTTTTTCAACCTAAAAATGGTCAAAAAACAACATTTAGGATGAAATCAAAAAATGAAAATTTTTGGGCCCAAAAACTAAAAAGTGGAAAAGGGGACTCCCTTTGGCGAGATCGAAAAAAAAAAAAAATCGGATTCTCTAAAAATGTCTGAAATCGCCTAGAGCGGCCCTAAAAAGTATTAAAATGGTCAAAAATTGATTGATAAAATGGTCTTAAAAGTGTCCTAAACATTTGAAAAACTGGCCTAAAATGGTCTATTAAATGTCTGAAATCGCCTAAAGCTGCCCTAAAGAGTCTTGATGGTCAAAAACTGTCCTTGATGGTCTGAAAACTGTCCTAAACAATAAAAAAGCTGCCCTTAAATAGACTTAAGCTGCCCTAAATGGTCTACTAACTGTCCTAAACAATCGAAAATCTGCCATAAAAGTCCTAAAATAGTCTAAAACTAAATGGTCTAAAAACTGTCCTAAAATAGTCTAAAACTGTCCTAAATGCTCTAAAAAGTAACAACTGTCCTAAACATCAAAAACTTTCCAAGATAGCCTCCTAAAAAGTCTAAAGCTGTCCTAAACGGTCTAAAAACTGTCCTAAAAAATCGAAAAACTCAAAAGTCCTAAAATAGTCTAAAACTGTCCTAAATGGTCTAAAAAGTAAAAAATGCCCTAAACAATCGAAAACTGGCCAAGATAGCCTCGTAATGCTGTCCTAAATGGTCTAAAAACTGTCCTAAAAAATCGAAAAACTTAAAAGTCCTAAAATAGTCTAAAACTGTCCTAAATGGTCTAAAAAGTAAAAAATGCCCTAAACAATCGAAAACTGGCCAAGATAGTCCTAAATGGTCTAAAAACTGTCCTAAAAAATCGAAAAACTCAGAAGTCCTAAAATAGTCTAAAACTGTCCTAAATGCTCTAAAAAGTAAAAACTGTCCAAGATAGCCTCCTAAAGCTGTCCTAAATGGTCTAAAAACTGTCCTAAAAAATCAATAAACTCAAAAGTCCTAAAATAGTCTAAAACTGTCCTAAATGCTCTAAAAAGTAACAACTGTCCTAAACATCAAAAACTGGCCAAGTTGGCCTCCTAAAGCTGCCATAAAAAGTTTAAAGCTGTCCTAAACGGTCTAAAAACTGTCCTAAAAATCGAAAAACTCAAAAATCCTAAAATAGTCTACAACTGTCCTAAACGGTCTAAAAAGTAACAACTGTCCTAAACAATCGAAAAACTGTCCCAATGGCCTAAAATGGTCTAATAATGTCTGAAATTGCCTAAAGCTGCCCTAAAAAGTCCTTAAATGGTCAAAAATTTATCTTTATGGTCTGAAAACTGTCCTAAACAATCGAAAATCTTCCATAAAAGTCCTAAAATAGTCTAAAACTAAATGGTCTAAAAAACTGTCCTAAAATAAGCTAAAACCGTCTTAAATGCTCTAAAAAGTAACAACTGTCCTAAACATCAAAAACTGGCCAAGATAGCCTCCTAAAACTGCCATAAAAAGTCTAAAGCTGTCCTAAACGGTCTAAAAACTGTCCTAAAAAATCGAAAAACTCAAAAATCCTAAAATAGTCTACAACTGTCCTAAACGGTCTAAAAAGTAAAAACTGTCCTAAACAATCGAAAACTGGCCAAGATGGCCTCTTAAAGCCGCCATAAAAAGTCTAAAATAGGTCAAAAACTGTCCTAAACAATCTAAAAACTTTAAAGTCCTATACGGTCTAAAAAGTAATAACAACTGTCCTTAACAATCGAAAACTGGCCAAGATGCCCTCCTAATTCCTAAAACTGCCATAAAAAGTCTTAAGTTGTCCTAAATTGGTTTAAAACTATAGAGGTCTAAAAACGGCCTAAACGTCTAAAAATATTGAAAAACTGCCCTCAATAGCATTAAAACTGCCTAATATGCCCTAAAAATGGCCCAATAACCGCCTGAAATCACCTAAACGGTTCCAAAAAAATCGTCTAAACTGTCCATAATTTCCCCCCCCCCTCTCCATAATGGTTTAAAACGGTCTAACCTGTCTAAAATGGTCCAAAGGTCGATTTGCGAAAAGAAAAGAAATCTACCTCCTGGAGCTGGCTCTCTGGAAACATGTTTATCCATAATTGTTGAAAAATTTTTATTAAAGTTTTAATTTGTTTAAAGGGCTTGTAACGGTGGGGGATGGTATTAATCATGGCGGGCCGTGGGTAAGAAGCGTGATTAATTCCCCGTCCCCCGGTTTGTCTTGCCCCAGTTGCCCAATGATGAAATGGCTTGTGAAGAAAAGAAAGAAAAGAAAAAGAAGAAAACCACCCCGAAGACAACCCCCAACGTAATTGGTTTTTACAGTCTTCCTCCTCTTATCAAAATTACAACTTATCCTCTTATCTTTATATTCCTAAATCAAATAGGCCGAAACGTATTTAAAAAAGAAAATAATTAGGGGAAGAAAAGGGAAAGAAAAAAAAAACCGTCTTTTTCTATTCAGATTAGCTCTAGGAGAGCGCCTCGCTTGAGCGCACTTGACTGTGAAATTTCGATTTTCTGGACCTTTTTTTGGTGAGTTCGTATGTGCCTCGAGTTCGGAAATACGTGAGGAGCTTTTTTTTCCTTTTTCCATTCAGTTCCTACTTTTCAAAAACGCTTTTAATGTCAAGAAAAGGGCACAGCGTGCATCCCATTCAGCCCTCGAGATTGGACAATTGTCTGGGATTTAGGGTTTTCTTGATCGTTTTTCGTCCAAAACCGTTTGATACTATTAGGCTTATATCTTGAATAAATTTTCTTCGAAAAAATGGAATCTTAAAGCCTTTTTCTACAAAAAATATGGCATTTTGAAGCCTTTTTCTTGGAAAATATGGCATTTTCAAACATTTCTCTTGGAAAATATGGCATTTCGATGCCTTTTTCTTGGAAAATATGGCATTTCGATGCCTTTTTCTTGGAAAATATGGCATTTCGATGCCTTTTTCTTGGAAAATATGGCATTTTGAAGCCTTTTTCTTGGAAAATATGGCATTTCGATGCCTTTTTCTTGGAAAATATGGCATTTCGATGCCTTTTTCTTGGAAAATATGGCATTTCGATGCCTTTTTCTTGGAAAATATGGCATTTCGATGCCTTTTTCTTGGAAAATATGGCATTTCGATGCCTTTTTCTTGGAAAATATGGCATTTCGATGCCTTTTTCTTGGAAAATATGGCATTTCGATGCCTTTTTCTTGGAAAATATGGCATTTTCAAACATTTTTCTTGGAAAATATGGCATTTCGATGCCTTTTTCTTGGAAAATATGGCATTTCGATGCCTTTTTCTTGGAAAATATGGCATTTCGATGCCTTTTTCTTGGAAAATATGGCATTTCGATGTCTTTTTCTTGGAAAATATGGCATTTTGAAGCCTTTTTCTTGGAAAATATGGCATTTTCAATCATTTTTCTTGGAAAATATGGCATTTTGATGCCTTTTTCTTGGAAAATATGGCATTTCGATGCCTTTTTCTTGGAAAATATGGCATTTCGATGCCTTTTTCTTGGAAAATATGGCATTTCGATGCCTTTTTCTTGGAAAATATGGCATTTCGATGCCTTTTTCTTGGAAAATATGGCATTTCGATGCCTTTTTCTTGGAAAATATGGCATTTCGATGCCTTTTCTTGGAAAATATGGCATTTCGATGCCTTTTTCTTGGAAAATATGGCATTTTGAAGCCTTTTTCTTGGAAAATATGGCATTTCGAGCCTTTTTCTTGAAATATGGCATTTCAATCTTTTTCTTGGAAAATATGGCATTTCGATGCCTCTTGTTGCTTTTCGAAAATATGGCATTTCGATGCCTTTTTCTTGGAAAATATGGCATTTCGATGCCTTTTTCTTGGAAAATATGGCATTTCGATGCCTTTTTCTTGGAAAATATGGCATTTCGATGCCTTTTTCTTGGAAAATATTGCATTTCGATGCCTTTTTCTTTAAAGATATGGCATCTTAAAGCATTTTTCTTCCAAAATGTGACATCTTGAAGCCTTTTTCTTGGAATATATGGCATCTTGAATCATATTTCTTCGAAAATTATGGCATTTCGAATCCCTTTTCTTCGAATATATGACATCTTGAAGCCTTTTTCTTCAGAAATATGGCATCTTGAATGATATTTCTTCGAAAATATGGCATTTCGAATCCTTTTTCTTCCAAAATTTGACATCTTGAAGCCTTTTTCTTCAGAAATATGGCATCTTACAGCATTTTTCTTCCAAAATGTAACATCTTGAAGCCTGTTTCTTCAAAAATATGGCATTTCGAAGCTTTTTTCTTCAAAAATATGGCATTTCGAAGCCTTTTTCTTCAAAAATATAACATCTTAAAGCCTTGTTGTTCGAAAATATCGCATCTCGGATCATTTTTATTCGAAAATTATGGCATTTCGAAGCCTTTTTCTTCGAAAATATGACATCTTGAAGCCTTTTCTTCAGAAATATGGCATCTTCCAGCATTTTTCTTCGAAAATTTGACATCTTGAAGCCTTTTTCTTCAGAAATAAGGCATCTTAAAGCCTTTTTCTTCCAAATTGTGACATCTTGAAGCCTTTTTCTTCAAAAATATGTCATCTTGAACCCTTTATCTTCTAAAAAATGCATCCTGAAGCCATTTTCTAAAAAAATACCTAATATGGCATTTTGAAGCCTTTTTCTTGGAAAATGTGGCATCTTAACGCCTTTTTCTTGGAAAATGTGGCATCTTAAAGCCTTTTTCTTTGAAAATATGGCATCTTGAAGTATTTTCTTCGAAAAAATTCCTATTTTTCTTCGAAATTATGCTTTTTTAGGGCTTTTCCTACTTACAAGAATCGAAGAAAAGGGGCCAAAAATGTTTTAAGGATCGATTTTAAAAAAAATTGTTAAACGTCGTCTTAATTAGAAGTCTGAGAAACTTGAAATGTGGTCGCCTGATCCTTCAAAAGGTTCTCTGACTCTTCTGCGGTTCTGGAGGACTTAAGCCTGGAAGAAGCTCGCCTTTTGTGGCGAACCGCGTCTAGGGGACTCCGGCATTTCCTTTGAAAACTTTCCCTTTTCCAAGATTCGAAAACGTTTCTTTGGGTTTTCGGCCCTTGTCACGCGAGGCCCAATTAACCCCCATGACGTAGGTGGTCGGTAGGGTGGAGGAGGGGTGGGGGAGCGTGTAACCACCCCCTTTTCGCACCCTAAAGAAATACAAGCCCCACGTCACTAATCACTTTACCAATAAACCATCAGCAAGATCCTTCTCCCTAATGGTTCTTTTCTCCTCTAATATCGTCGAACCGAAAATTAACACTTTTTCTCGTTAATGTCTCTATTTCGAGTAATGAACTCAAGCATGGAATCTAACAAAAATGATTAAGGCGGATCCGACAATTAAATTCTACCAAGTGTGCGAGAGAGAGGGAAGATGTCGAAACGTTTTTTCCTTGTTTTGGGCACTAAAAATGGTCCGATTTTTTTTCTGAAAAGCGCATTCTCTTTAGTTCGGAAAACTCTAGACTGATCTGAGAGCACTTTTTCCGAAAAAAATTTTCTTCCGGAAAATCGGGAAACGAATTTTCCGGGAAAACTTTTTTTCAAAAAAACCAGGTACACGTTTTGTAGGGTACGACGAGCTGTTTCCAAATCTGTTAATAATTTCAAAATCGGTTAAAAAACGGCGTCGTAATCGCTGTCACAAGATTTAGACGGTGCGGGGAGTGGGGCGCGTCTGGGGTCGTAAATCAAGATACGCAGATGACAGGTTAACACACTGTCATTAGGTTGGCTTCAAGTCAATAAAATTGTAATATGCAGGATCCATTGAAAAATAAGGAAAAATTTTTGCTAATAAAAAATAAACACATTTAATTTAATCCAGTCTACAGAGCAGTACCTTATCCAGGACTTATCCAACAGGACCTTATCCTGCAAAAGTTGATGTAAAAGATTTTATTGTTTTAAAAATTGTGCCGGGAAAGCTTTTATTGGCACTCTTCAAAAACATGACGTTATTGGGACCCAAATGGACCATTAGGTGAAAATGCTCTGTACACTGGACAAATTTTCAATCCTAATAAGATAAAATAAAGAAATATGTAAAAAAATTGCGCCATAATTTATGGAATCACAATCGCTTTGTACGTATAGTTCATGAATTAAAAAAAATGTTTTCACTCACTTTTTTAAACTGACTGATTAGCAGAGTCGGGGCGAAATGAAGTGGACTTTGGTCCAGCCGATCAGCTCTGCTTTACTTTATTTACGGTGATTACTACTCTCCCTTTTCCCTTATTTTTTTTTCTTCTTAATTTTACTACATATTTTTTTGTTTTGTTCCTTGAAGATGTTTTGGGTGTGGTGTTACTATTTTCTTGTGAGAGATTGAAATTGAATTATGCGAGGAAAGACCTAGGAGAGGAAAGAATAGGAAAAGCCAATCGGTTTCGCCTTTGTTTTTTCCTTAAAAAAGGAGGGATTAAAAATCAGACAGAAAGCAGACACAATTATTTTTTACAGATTCCCTCATCAAAAAAAAATAAAAATAAATAAAATAAATAAATAAGTTTAAAAAAAAATAAATAAATAAAAATACCTAAAACCTTTTGAAGGCGAATTTTTTAAATAATTTTTCGCCAATATCTCGAAAACCGTAAGTCGTATGCGAAAAAATTGTAAATACGAAATTAAAGCTTATTGAATTTACTATACATTTAATTACGTAAGATTTTTTTTTAAGACCTAACGTATCCGAGCTACGAGGCGACCATAACGGTTTTTTCAATTTTGACCGATCTATTCGATCTATTCAAAAAGTGAATTTCGTAAAAGTTGTAGAGAATTCAATTATGTACCTTTCAAACACAATTCGCAAAATTAACGATAAACAGGGGTGGGGGGGTAAATTCAGCAAAATTACGACCATGGGTCCCGGGGACCCGGTCCCCCCCGTTCGGTGGTGTTGGTTTTGGCCGGATTCCGGACTGACTCAACTGAACTAAGGTACTATGAATGAAAATTTTAAAATTCCCATTCCGTCTGAGGCCTGGGCGAATTAGGGCCGCCCATTCATTGAGTGTTGGTTTCGGTCAAGGGTGCTACGGCTATAGGGCGAAAACCTCCGTCAGGGCCCTCCTTTTTTTTTTTTTGTAATATACATACAAAATGGACAGACGGAAGGACGGACGGACAGACAGAGACACGGAACCTTAGTTCGGAATCGTCTAAAATTCAAAATGCAAGTGAAAATTTACATTTTGGAGGACAAAAATTTTTTCGACCTCTTGTACGATCGGAAAGCTTCCACTACCTTAGGAATGTGAGAAGGCAAGATTAATAAAAAGTAATATTTTTGAAAACTCGTAAGAAAAGGCCATTGAACACCAAAAAATGCTTTGCACCTGTCATCTCCGTCTAATCTTGATTTACGACCCCCAGACGCTCCCCACCCCCCGCACCGTCTAAATCTTGTGACAGCGATTACGACGCCGTTTTTTAACCGATTTTGAAATTATTAACAGATTTGGAAACAGCTCGTCGTACCCTACAAAACGTGTACCTGGTTTTTTTGAAAAAAAGTTTTCCCGGAAAATTCGTTTCCCGATTTTCCGGAAGAAAATTTTTTTCGGAAAAAGTGCTCTCAGATCAGTCTAGAGTTTTCCGAATCAAAGAGAATGCGCTTTTCAGAAAAAAAATCGGACCATTTTTAGTGCCCAAAACGAGGAAAAAACTTTTGGGGCCGAATGTGCTGCGATCTATTGACTCAGAAACAAACAAAAATAATGGTCGTCTCCGCCTTAATTCTATCATTTATTCGAAATCCAAGAAGTTTGGACATTTTTCTCGGAAATTTGACTCTATAAAGACGTTTTTCCTAGAAATCGTTACATTTTTCTCCGAAATTTGACTCTGCAAATCCTTTTTCCCTAGAAATCTGTAAAGGTTTCGAGAAATTTGACTCTTCAAGCATTTACCCCCTTAGAAATCGTTACATTTTTCTCGGAAATTTGACTCTGTAAAGCCTTTTTTCCTAGAAATCGTTACATTTTTCTCGGTAATTTTACTCATTAAAACCCTTTTTCCTGGAAATCATTACATTTTTCTCGGAAATTTTACTCTCTAAAGCCTTTTTCCCTAGAAATCTTTAAATTTTCTCGGAAACTTGACTCTCAAAGCATCCCCCCCCCCTAGAAATCGTTACATTTTTCTCGGAAATGTAACTATTTAATGTTAAACTATTAAATGTTACTATTTAATGCCTTTTTTCCGGGAAATCGTTACATTTTTCTCGGAAATTTGACTCTTTAAAGCTTTTTTCCCAGGAAATCTTTAAATTTTTCTCGGAAATTTGACTCTTTAAAGCCTTTTTCCTAGAAATCGTTAGATTTTTCTCGGAAATTTGACTCTGTAACGCTTTTTCCTGGAAATCGTTAAATTTTTCTCGGAAATTTGACTCTTTAAAGCTTTTTTCACTGGAAATCTTTAAATTTTTCTCGGAAATTCGACTCTTAAAGCATTTTTTCCTGTAAATCGTTACATTTTTCTCGGAAATGTTACTATTTAATGAATTTTTTTTCCCTGGAAATCGTCATATTTTTCTCTGAAATTTGACTCTTTAAAGCTTTTTTCCTAGAAATCGTTAGATTTTTCTCGGAAATTTGACTCTGTAAAGCCTTTTTCCTGGAAATCGTTACATTTTTTTCGAAAATTGTACTCTTTAAAGCCTTTTTTCCAGGAAATCGTTACATTTTTCTCGGAGATTTGACTCTTTAAAGCTTTTTTCCCTGGAAATCTTTAAATTTTTCTTGGAATTTGACTCTTAAAGAATTTTTTCCTGTAAATCGTTACATTTTTCTCGGAAATGTTACTATTTAATGCCTTTTTTCCGGGAAATCGTTACATTTCTCTCGGAAATTTGACTCTTTAAAGCTTTTTTCCCTGGAAATCTTTAAATTTTTCTCGGAAATTTGACTCTTTAAGCATTTTTTCCTGTAAATCGTCACATTTTTCTCGGAAAAGTTACTATTTAATGACTTTTTTCCTGAAAATCGTTACATTTTTCTCGGAAATTTGACTCTTTAAAGCCTTTTTCCTAGAAATCGTTAGATTTTTCTCGGAAATTTGACTCTTAAGCTTTTTTCCCTGGAAATCGTTACATTTTTCTCGGAAATTTGACTTTTTAATGACTTTTTTCCTGGAAATTTTTAAATTTATCTCTTAAAGCATTTTTTCCCCTGGAAATCGTTACATTTTTCTCGGAAATGTTACTATTTAATGATTTTTTTTTCCTGGAAATCGTCATATTTTTCTCTGAAATTCGGAAATTTGACTCTGTAAAGCCTTTTTCCTGGAAATCGTTACATTTTTCCGTGGAAATGGTTTCATTTTTTTCGAAAATTGTTCTCTTTAAAGCCTTTTTTCCAGGAAATCGTTACATTTTTCTCGGAAATTTGACTCTTTAAAGTTTTTTTTTTTCCTGAAAATCTTTAAATTTTTCTTGGAAATTTGACTCTTAAAGAATTTTTTCCTGGAAATCGTTACATTATTCTTGGAAATTTGACTCTTTAAAGCCTTTTTCCTAGAAATCGTTAGATTTTTCTCGGAAATTTGACTTTGTAAAGCTTTTGTCCTGGAAATCGTTACATTTTTCCCGGAAATTTGACTTTTTAATGCCTTTTTTTCCAGGAAATCGTTACATTTTTCTCGGAAATTTGACGTTTTAAAGCCAACATTTTCCTATGAAATTTGACGCTTTAGACCCATTTCACTAGAAATGAGAACTTTTCAATGATATTTAACGCTTTAAAGCCTTTTTCCCTAGAAATTTGCTCATTTTTCGATGAACTTTGACCTTTTATTTCTTAAAAATTTGGATACTGTTTTTTTGAAATTTGACGCTTAGGACCCCATTTTCCTAGAAATCAGAACAATTTTTCAAAGAAATTTGACGCTTTAAATCCTTTTTCCTAGAAAAGGACATTTTACTGTGAATTTTAGGCCTCCTTAGGCCATTTATCTTGAAATTCGATGATTGCATTTTTCTAAGAAATTTAGGCTTTTAAAGAGGTTTTTCGTATTAGAATTTTAAGGGTGGGGAAGACTGATGGTTTTTATTGTTGACGTGCCCATGAGGTCTTGTTATTTTGTTTAACGTAGCGAAAGAGGCGAAGTTTCACATTTGTCTCAAGGGGTGGATGAAGGAGGAGTAACAAGGTCTAATCAGGGCCCACCTCTTAGATGAGGACTATTTGTCTCTTTTGCCCTTTGCCAAGCGGACCGTACTAACCCGGGCCAATTCCCTTATCTCTCCCTCTTTTTTGCCCCGCTTATAGTAATATTCGTTCTCTTTTCCAGAGGTTTGCACGGAATGCCTCGACGCGAAGAAGAAAGACGACCTCGAAGCCCTCCTCGTCTACGAGAAGGCGAAAGTTTACATCCGTCCGATCAATAAAACGAACGAGGAGGCCGAAAACGACTTAGGAAACGGAGAGGTAATACGCTATTTGAATAATTAGGTGACCGAAGGGGAAATTGAATAATGGCCCCCCTCGTTCCGCATAGACTCCTCATGTTTGGCATTTACGATCTCCGTTTACCGGTGCCGGGGCGAGCTTCGGACCCGATCATTATCTTATTAGCCCGAGGACTAACGTCTCTATACTCTTTTTCTCGAAAAAAATACTCTAATTACAGCCACCACCCTTCAACAAGCAACACTCAAAACCTTTTTTTCGACTCTCTTCAACATTTTTCACGTCATTCCCTCTTTTTTCCACTTTTCCAACGCGAGGTCAATACCTTAAAACGCTTATAACTTGAAAAACATACATTTTTCCGCTTTATCGTTTTCGTAATCATGTAGCGCGTTAAATTCTCATGCGATTTCATAATAAACATGATAAATTTAACCTAAAAATGGCTGAGATACAGCCATTCAAAGTTTTCCTACCTTGGGCACTTTCTAACTTGAGCTATGAATTTGACCATCCAAATCACCATAACCACCAGAATCACCAAAACCACCCAACTCACCATAACCGCCCAAACCACCCGAATCACCATAACCACCCGAATCACCATAACCACCCGAATCACCATAACCACCCGAATCACCATAACCGCCCAAAAGCACCCGAATCACCATAACCGCCCAAACCGTCCGCATCACCATAACCAACCATATCACCATAACCACCTAAATCACCATAACCGCCCAAACCGCAATCACCATAACCGCCCAAACCGTCCGCATCACCATAACCAACCATATCACCATAACCACCCAAATCACCATAACCGCCCAAAACCACCCAAATCACCATAACCGCCCAAACCGTCCGAATCACCATAACCACCCAAATCACCATAACCACCTAAATCACCATAACTGCCCAAAACCACCCAAATTACCATAAGCGCCCAAACCGTCCGAATCACCATAACCAATCATATCACCATAACCACCTAAATCACCATAACCACCCAAATCAATGTAACCGTCCGAATCACCATAAGCGCCCAAACCGTCCGAATCACCATAACCACCTAAATCACCATAACCGCCCAAAACCACCCAAATCACCTTAACCGCCCAAACCGTCTGAATTACCATAACCAACCATATCACCATAACCACCCAAATCACCATAACCGCCCAAAACCACCCAAATCACCATAACCGCCCAAACCTTTCGAATCACCATAGCCACCCGAATCTCCAAAACCAACTCAATCACCATGATCAACCAAATCACCATAACCATCCATATCACCATAACCACCCAAATACCAAAACCACCCGAATCACCATAACCATCCATATCACCATAACCATCCATATCACCATAACCATCCAAATCACCATAAACAGCCATATCACCATAACCATCCATATCACCATAACCAGCCATATCACCATAACCAGCCATATCACCATAACCAGCCATATCACCATAACCACCCAAACACCAAAACCACCCGAATCACCATAATAACCATAACCATCCATATCACCATAACCACCCAAACACCAAAACCACCCGAATCACCATAATCAACCAAATCACCATAACCACCCGAATCTCCAAAACCAACCGAATCACCGTAATCAACCAAATTACCATAACCACCCGAATCTCCAAAACCGACCGAATCACCGTAACCAACCGATTCACCAAAACTACCCAAATCACCAAAAACCACCAAAATCACCAAAACCACCCAAACCACGCAAATCACCTAACCCACGTAAATCACCTAACCTAACCCACGTAAATCACCAAAACCACAATCACCTAAACCACCCAATCACCAAAACCACCCAATTCGCCAAAACCACCCAAATCACCAAAACCACCTCCGTCTCCCCCAAAAAAGGAGATTTCTGTTGAACACCACCGATATTCACAAATTCCCATTTCCGCTTTCCCCTAAAATGGAGATTTTAGTAGAAAACCACCGATCTTCCCCAAATGTGCACAATATACAGGATAGAATAGGCCGTCACCCCCAAAATTGGGGATTTCTGTAGAAAACCTCCGATCTTCTCCGGCGGAGGGTCTTAGGTGGTTGGGGCTAGGAACTTGGCAGCGTTCCGCCCCTGTAAAAACCCACTTTTTGATAAAGTTCCCGTTTTAGGGGTCCCACTTCCATAACTCCCAGACCAGACCTTTTCCGGTAAACTCGTTGAAAAGTGTAAAATATGGAAAAGTTAGTTTTTTATTTATTTATGCAAGGAGTCTGGAAGACATAAAATATTTTGTGGAACAAATAAACGGGGTGGTTAACAATTAAGTTGTTATTAGAAGGGAGAAAGGAGCCGGAGGGGGCATTCATGGTTCGGTGTATAATCAAACTAGGCGGTAATTTGTGCATTGAAAAGAGTTGAGGAGGTAAAAGGCCCTGAAAAATGGCCGGGGAGAGTGAGAGGAGAAGGACAATAGAATTACCGTTGAGGAAGGGAGTAAAAGCTTTAAATCTCTTAGGAGGCTCTCGGCTAAATGAAGAAACGGCCGATAATTAAAGGTTACCGTCCGGCTCGCAAAAGTCCGAATGGGTTCGGAAGAGTTGTTCGAAATGAACCCCGAGAGTTTTTAATGGGAGAGCAAATATAGACATCATCGACGCAAAGGTCGACAAATCGAAAAGTGTTCTTTTCTAACAAGAGACAAAACCGCGATTATCCCAGGCCAACTGTGAACAAAAGTGGCCTTCGAACAGTCACAAATTCCTTCATAATCTCACCTCAGGATACTCGACTTCCACATCAGTAGCAAACGATACCATCGTAGCGGGCGAGTACAGCGAGACAGGCTGGAGGGGTGAAGGGATCTCCTGCAGCATTCATGCGTTTTTGCACCATAGCATCTCCTTAATCATGTAGCGCGTTAAATTCTCATGCGATTTCATAATAAACATGTTAAATTTAACCTAAAAATGGCCGAGATACAGCCATTTAAAGATTTCCTACCGTGGGCACTTCTTAACTTGAGCTATGAATTTGACAACCCAAATCACCATAACCACCAAAACCACCCAAATCACCATAAACAACCAAAATCACCAAAACCGCCCAAACCACCCAAATCACCAAAACAACCCAAATCCACCCAAATCACCAAAACCAAGCGATTCACCATAACCACCCAAATCACCAAAACCACGCAAATCACCATAACCACCCAAATCACCAAATCCTCCCAAATCACCAAAACCAAGCAAATCACCATAACCACCCAAATCACCAAAACCACGCAAATCACCATAACCACCCAAATCACCAAAACCACGCAAATCACCATAACCACCAAAAATCCACCCAAATCACCATAACCGGACAAATCACCATAACCACCAAAAATCCACCCAAATCCACCAAAATCACCATAACCGACCGCGATTATCCCAGGCCAACTGTGAACAAAAGTGGCCTTCGAACAGTCACAAATTCCTTCATAATCTCACCTCAGGATGCTCGACTTCCACATTATCAGTAGCAAACGATACCATCGTAGTGGGCGAGTATTAAATACACAGGCAGGAGGGGTGAAGGGATCTCCTGCAGCATTCATACGTTTTTGCACCATGGGATCTCCTTAATCGTGTAGCGCGTTAAATTCTCATGCGATTTCATAATAAACATGTTATATTTAACCTAAAAATGGCTGAGATACAGCCATTTAAAGTTTTCCTACCGTGGGCACGTTTTAACTTGAGCTATGAATTTAACCACCAAAATCACCATAACCACCCAAGTCACCAAAACCAAGCACATCACCAAAATAACCATATCCACCAAAATCACCATAACCAACCAAATCACCATAAATAACCAACCGAAATCACCATAAATAACCAACCGAAATCACCATAACCAACCGAAATCACCAAATCCACGCAACTCACCAAATCCACGCAAATCACCATTACCACCCCAATCACCATAACCACCCCAATCACCATAACCACCCCAATCACCATAACCACCCAAATCAACATAACCACCCAAATCACCATAACCACCAAAATCACCAAAACCGCCCAAACCACCAAAATCACCAAAACCATGCAAATCACCAAAACCATGCAAAACAACATAACCACCAAAACCACCCAAATCACCATGACCACCAAAATCACCATAACCAACCAAATCACCATAACCAACCAAATCACCATAACCAACCAAATCACCATAACCAACCAAATCACCATAAATAACCAACCGAAATCACTATAACCAACCGAAATCACCAAATCCACGCAACTCACCAAATCCACGCAAATCACCATTACCACCCCAATCACCATAACCACCCCAATCACCATAACCACCCAAATCAACATAACCACCCAAATCACCATAACCACCAAAATCACCAAAACCATGCAAAACAACATAACCACCAAAATCACCAAAACCACGCAAATCACCAAAACCAAGCACATCACCAAAATAACCATAACCACCAAAATCACCATAACCAACCAAATCACCATAACCAACCAAATCACCATAAATAACCAACCGAAATCACCATAACCAACCGAAATCACCAAATCCACGCAACTCACCAAATCCACGCAAATCACCATTACCACCCCAATAACCATAACCACCCCAATCACCATAACCACCCAAATCAACATAACCACCCAAATCACCATAACCACCAAAATCACCAAAACCGCCTAAACCACCAAAATCTCCAAAACCATGCAAATCACCAAAACCATGCAAATCACCAAAACCATGCAAATCACCAAAACCATGCAAAAAAACATAACCACCAAAATCACCAAAACCACCCAAATCACCATGACCACCCAAATCACCATAACCATCCAAATCACCGAAACCACCCAAATCACCAAAACCACCAAAGTAAACATATCCCCCCCAAAACACCCAAAGCACCAAAACCAGCCAAATCACCATAACAACCAATTTACCAAAACCACCCAAGTCACCATAACCAACCGCGATTATCCCAGGCCAACTGTGAACAAAAGTGGCCTTCGAACAGTCACAAATTCCTTCATAATCCCACCTCAGGATACTCGACTTCCACATCATCAGTTTTAAACAATACCATCGTAAGGGGCGAGTATAGCGAGACAGGCAGGAGGGATCTCCTGCAGCATTTATACTTTTTTGCAGCAATCTTAGGGTCTTTTCCTTTGAAGAATGTACACTATCTGGCCAAAAAGGGTCAAAATATGTCTGAAAATGGTCTTTTCTTGTCCAAAAATGCTATTCTTCCATTTTTGAACCTTCGGTCCTTCCTAGGGCAGAAGTTTGCATGAGATTTTAGGCCAGGAAAAGCATCATTTTGCGACTTGCGTGAGAAAAGTCCGATGCACAAGTTCTCCATTATGAAAGGAATAAAAAGAAGGTTCATTACACCCAGTAAAGTAGCATTTCATATATCATTGTAATCGTGCATCAAGGATGGTAATTTATGTATATTCTTAATGAGGTGGGTAGATCGTAGAAGGTAGAATGGAGGGAGATATAGATGCGAGATAAATAAAAAGCCCTCGGGTCGAGCTACTGTGACTGAGATTTACACCTTGTAAACATAACCAATTACCTATCATAAGATCGATAATTAAAGGTTTCTCAAAGAGCCGTGGGATTCGAAAAACCTTTTTTCCTTCTGGAAGGCCATCGCGGGCAAAAAAATGTTTTCGACTTTTAGCAGGTGAATGTTAATTTGGTGAAGATGAGAATCGGAATATATTTGGGTGTTATCGGAAATCGTTGATATCTTGGATTTGCTATCGATAAGTGGCGGTCTGAGCACATCGGTCATCATTTTCATGTCTTTTTTTTCTCCCTTAATTATTTTACAAATGGTGATTACAAAAAAAGGGGGTCTCACTAGAAGACAAGAGGTATTGGTAGGTCAAACATCCTGTGGACAAGCAAACCTGGTTCTATAGACCATGAAGATAGAGCTTCAACTTATGCGGTATCAGCCCAAGAGATGGCATAGTCGGCAGTATCCTCATATGAGACTAGGGTGATAGTTTTGGTGATAAGAAGGGTGCTACGAAGGAGGCTAGGCTCATGCAAAGATCATGCGATACTGGGCATAAAATAGCAAAGAGGTTGAGGATCCAACTCCCCAAGACACCGCTGGCCTAGAAGCCACAGTCAATGCTCGGGTTTAACGACACAGCGAGCATCGGTGAAGGGATTTATTTTTCAATTTCTGGCTCTAGCCACTCCTGCCCCACGAAAAAGACGACGGTCTATAGACCGTGCAGAAAATTGATGCTCTTGGCGAAATATGTGGTATTAGCCCAAGAGATGGCATAGTCGGCAGTATCCTCATACGAGACTAGGGTGATAGTTTTGGTGATAAGAAGGGTGCTACGAAGGAGGCTAGGCTCATGCAAAGATCATGCAATACTGGGCATAAAATAGCAAAGAGGTTGAGGATCCAACTCCCCAAGACACCGCTGGCCTAGAAGCCACAGTCAATGCTCGGGTTTAACGACACAGCGAGCGTCGGTGAAGGGATTTCTTTTTCAATTTCTGGCTCTAGCCACTCCTGCCCCACGAAAAAGACGACGGTCTATAGACCGTGCAGAAAATTGATGCTCTTGGCGAAATATGCGGTATCAGCCCAAGAGATGGCATAGTAGGCAGTATCTTCATATGAGACTAGGGTGATAGTTTTGGTGATAGGAAGGGTGCTACGAAGGAGGCTAGGCTCATGCAAAGATCATGCGATACTGGACATAAAATAGCAAAGAGGTTGAGGATCCAACTCCCCAGGACACCTCTGGCCTAGAAGCCACAGTAGTCAATGCTCGGGTTTAACGAGACAGAACGTCGGTGAAGGGATTTCTTTTTCAATTTCTGGCTCTAGCCACTCCTGCCGCGCGAAAAAGACGAATTATTCCCCTCAGGCTTCATAATTCAACATCTCGAATTCGAATCTCTCAAGGAGGGGGCGCCCATTCATAAAGTCCGTTCTTTAATTAGGATCTTCGAAGGTGGACAACATCCAGCCTCATAAATAATAAACTCGACTATAATAATCCTCCGAGGGCTACCGGCCATTAGAAAACCCCAAAAGATACGCATCTACCTGAATTATTCAACCTCGATTTATAACACAAAATTAACACCTATCAAACCGTTCCACGAAGCAACAAGTCTAAACAAACACCTGAACAGTAGTTTGGCAATTAAAAGCTTAAAATTGCCCTCATAAACAACACTTTTTTAACCTTTGCAGAAAGGAAAGGTTCCGAGGCAAAACGGAAATTTGGAGTCCGAAATGCTGATACGTCGGTCGACACGTCATAGGAAAACGAGAGGCGAAAAAGAAGTGACGATTTCTTCAAACGAGACTCTCCTAGATCTCAAACTTAAGGTAAGAGGGAGACCTTTTGTATGAAGACATTACGAGGGTCGAGAGAGAAATCAATTGTCCGGTTAGAACTCGGCTTATTCCATTGTCCCTAATCGCCTCTACTCAGCTTCCCCCCTCTACGAATTACCTTCCCAACATTCAAATCATGACGTTTTCTTCTTGATTTTTCGACTTATCCCTTACTAGACCTATTCCTTGCTCCTCCATTTACCTTCTTCAGACAGTTTTTGACGTTTTCTTCGCTTTACCGGACCTATAGGAGCCCTCTATTCCTTCATTTCTTCTCCTTAAGACAGTTTTTGACGTTTTCTTCGCTTCCCTGGATCTACAGGAGCCCTTTATTCCTTCTCCTTAAAACAGTTTTTGACATTTTGTTCCTTTTTCTGGACCTACAGGAGCCCTTTATTCTTTCATTTCTTCTCCTTAAGACAGGTTTTGACGTTTTCTTCCCTTTTCTTGACCTGTAGGAGCCCTCTATCTCTTCAATTGGCTTCTCAAAGACAGTTTTTGACGTTTCTTCGCTTTCCTGGACCTACAGGAGCCCTTTATTTCTTCTCCTTAAAACAGTTTTTGACATTTTCTTCCTTTTTCTGGACCTGCTGGAGCCCTTTATTCTTTCATTTCTTCTCCTTAAAACAGGTTTTGACATTTTCTTCCTTTTTCTGGACCTGCAGGAGCCCTTTATTCTTTCATTTCTTCTCCTTAAGATAGGTTTTGACGTTTTCTTCCATTTTCTTGACCTATAGGAGCCCTCTATCTCTTCAATTGGCTTCTCAAAGACAGTTTTTGACGTTTTATTCGCTTTACCGGACCTATAGGAGCTCCCTATTTCTTCATTTCCGTTCTCAGACAGTTTATGACGTTTCCTACAGTTTTTGACGTTTTCTTCCCTCTTCTGGACCTATAGGAGCCCTCTATCTCTTTAATTGGCTTTTCTAAGACAGTTTTTGACGTTTTCTTCTTTTTTCTGGACCTACATGAGTCCTTTATTCTTCATTTCTTCTCCTTAAGACAGTTTTTGACGTTTTTTTCCTTTTTCTTGACCTACAGGAGTCCTTTATTCTTCATTTCTTCTCCTTGAGACAGTTTTTGACGTTTTCTTGCCTTTCCTGGACCTACAGGAGCCCTCTATTCCATCATTTCTTCTCCTTAAGACAGTTTTTGACGCATTTTTCCTTTTCCTTCATCTCTTTTCTTAACCTATAAGGAGCCCTCCTCTTCTTTATTTCAATTATTTTAGACAGTTTATGACGTTTTATACAGTTTTTGACGTTTGCTTCGCTTTCCTGAACATT
This sequence comes from Orius laevigatus, assembly GCA_018703685.1. NCBI lineage: Eukaryota > Metazoa > Arthropoda > Insecta > Hemiptera > Anthocoridae > Orius > Orius laevigatus. The sequence continues at coordinate 23,025 of JAGWEN010000741.1, forward strand.
TAGGAGACCTCTATTTCTTCATTTACCTTCTTCAGACAGTTTTTGACGTTTTCTTCGCTTTACCGGACCTATAGGAGCCCTCTATTTCTTCATTTCTTCCCCTTAAGACAGTTTTTGACGTTTTCTTCCGTTTTCTGGACCTATAGGAGCCCTCTATCTCTTCAATTGCCTTCTCAAAGACAGTTTTTGACGTTTCTTCGCTTCCCTGGACCTACAGGAGCCCTTTATTCTTTCATTTCTTCTCCTTAAGACAGGTTTTGACCATTTCTTCCCTTTTCTTGACCTATAGGAGCCCTCTATCTCTTCAATTGGCTTCTCAAAGACAGTTTTTGACGTTTTCTTCGCTTTACAGGACCTATAGGAGCTCCCTATTTCTTTATTTCCTTTCTCAGACAGTTTATGACGTTACCTACAGTTTTTGAAGTTTTCTTCCTTTTTCTGAACCTACAGGAGCCCTTTATTCTTTCAATTCTTCTCCATAAGACAGTTTTTGACGTTTTCTTCGCTTTACAGGACCTATAGGAGCTCCCTATTTCTTCATTTCCGTTCTCAGACAGTTTATGACGTTTTCTTCCCTCTTCTGGACCTATTGGAGCCCTCTATCTCTTTAATTGGCTTCTCTAAGACAGTTTTTGACGTTTTATTCGCTTTACCGGACCTATAGGAGCTCCCTATTTCTTCATTTCCTTTTTCAGACATTTTATGACGTTTCCTACAGTTTTTGAAGTTTTCTTCCTGTTTCTGGACCTACAGGAGCCCTTTATTCTTTCAATTCTTCTCCATAAGACAGTTTTTGACGTTTTCTTCGCTGTACAGGACCTATAGGAGCTCCCTATTTCTTCATTTCCTTTCTCAGACAGTTTATGACGTTTCCTACAGTTTTTGAAGTTTTCTTCCCTCTTCTGGACCTATAGGAGCCCTTTATCTCTTTAATTGGCTTTTCTAAGACAGTTTTTGACGTTTTCTTCTTTTTTCTGGACCTACAGGAGTCCTTTATTCTTCATTTCTTTTCCTTAAGACAGTTTTTGACGTTTTTTTCCTTTTTCTTGACCTACAGGAGTCCTTTATTCTTCATTTCTTCTCCTTGAGACAGTTTTTGACGTTTTCTTGCCTTTCCTGGACCTACAGGAGCCCTCTATTCCTTCATTTCTTCTCCTTAAGACAGTTTTTGACGCATTTTTCCTTTTCCTTCATCTCTTTTCTTAACCTATAAGGAGCCCTCCTCTTCTTTATTTCAATTATTTTAGACAGTTTATGACGTTTTTATACAGTTTTTGACGTTTGCTTCGCTTTCCTGAACATTTAGGAGACCTCTATTTCTTCATTTACCTTCTTCAGACAGTTTTTGACGTTTTCTTCGCTTTACCGGACCTATAGGAGCCCTCTATTCCTTCATTTCTTCCCCTTAAGACAGTTTTTGACGTTTTCTTCCGTTTTCTGGACCTATAGGAGCCCTCTATCTCTTCAATTGCCTTCTCAAAGACAGTTTTTGACGTTTCTTCGCTTCCCTGGACCTACAGGAGCCCTTTATTCTTTAATTTCTTCTCCTTAAGACAGGTTTTGACGTTTTCTTCCCTTTTCTTGACCTATAGGAGCCCTCTATCTCTTCAATTGGCTTCTGAAAGACAGTTTTTGACGTTTTCTTCGCTTTACAGGACCTATAGGAGCTCCCTATTTCTTCATTTCCTTTCTCAGACAGTTTATGACGTTTTCTACAGTTTTTGAAGTTTTCTTCCTCTTCTGGACCTATAGGAGCCCTCTATCTCTTTAATTGGCTTTTCTAAGACAGTGTTTGACGCTCTTTTCTTGACCTACAGGAGTCCTTGATTCTTCATTTCTTCTCCTTGAGACAGTTTTTGACGTTTTCTTGCTCTTCCTGACCTACAGGAGCCCATTTCTTCTCCTTAAGACAGTTTTTGACGCATTTTCCTTTCCCTTCATCTCTTTTCTTAACTATAAGGAGCCCTCCTCTTCTTTATTTCAATTCTTTTAGACAGTTTATGACGTTTTATACAGTTTTTGACGTTTGCTTCGCTTTCCTGAACATTTAGGAGACCTCTATTTCTTCATTTCCCTTCTTTTGGACAACCTTTGACATCTTATACAGTTTTTGACGCTTTCTTCCCTTTCCTGGACCTATAGGATCCATCTACCTCTTTGTTTCTATTCTTTTAAACAGTTTTTGACGTTTTCTTCTCTTTCCTGTACCTTCAGGAGCCCTCTATTTCTTCATTTCTCTTCCCTAAAACAGTTTTTGACGTTTTCTTGCCTTTCCTGGACCTACAGGAGCCCTCTATTCCTTCATATCTTCTTCTTAAGACAGTTTTTGACGCATTTTTCCTTTTCCTTCATCTCTTTTCTCAACCTATAAGGAGCCCTCGTCTTCTTTATTTCAATTCTTTTAGACAGTTTTTGACGTTTTGTACAGTTTTTGACGTTTTCTTCTCTTTCCTGTACCTTCAGGAGCCCTCTATTTCTTCATTTCTCTTCTCTAAGACAGTTTTTGACGTTTCATACAGTTTTTACGGGTTTTTCTTCTCTTAGACAATCTTTGACGTTTTATACAGTTATTGACGTTTCCCACCATTTTCTGAACCTATAGGAGCCCTTTATTACTTTTTCTACAGTTTTTGAAGTTTTATTCACTTTTCCCGATCCTCTTTGTTTCCATTTTTTTAGACAGTTTTTGACGTTTTCTTCCTTTTTCTGGACCTATAGGATCCCTCTTCAATTGGCTTCTCTAAGACAGTTTTTGAAGTTTTCTTCCCTTTTCTGGACCTAGGAGCCCTCTATTTCATTTCTAATCTCTAAAGCAATCTTGTGTAGTTTTTGATGTTTTTATTTCTTTTGAAAGAACGTTAATTTCTAAAATGCTTTTTAATAAAACTCGATTAAAAGGCAGTTTCTCTTAGTGTTAGATTCCCGCACTCAGCGAAATTGGCCCTGTCCGATTTCTCCGAAATCCAATCCCTCAATTAGATTCGTTCTCCCGACCCTTCCTGGGGGGAACGTCAAAAGGATTTAGTTTATGAATAACGAGCATGGGACTTATCTACAAGTCTCGGGGCGGTCAAGGGTGAGATTTCATTACGGAGGGTCGAAAAGGGGTTTCAAGATTTCTTGACCTCCCCTCTCGCTTAAATGGCCCAAAGGGGTTTTTCACTTAATTACTCCCAGGGCTACTTATCACCGATACGTCCTCCCGCAAAATTCTTGACCCTAAAAAAAAATTAATAAAAAAAGAGGCGGGATGAGATGTTTCCGGCAGAGCTATTACTCAAAGAAAATAAAACAAAGCAAAAAGGCAATAAAGAGAAGTGAGTTAATAAAAGTCAAAAAGGGGAGGGAAAATAATGGGCTACCTGTTATTCCATGTTAAAACAAAAGAGTTTCAAGAACTCATACGACGATAAAACTCGAATATTTACATCAAAATACGAATTTATAATTAGTTAGAGAAACGACATTTTCCAGTCAATTAAACGAGAAGGGCAATTACAGTCAGTTATTAAAAAGGTATAAAATGGAGAAAAAATTGGAGTAGTCGATCGATTCTTCAATAACGATCATTAAATTGCTATTAAATTATACTCTGGTACAGGTCTTATTTCGTGAAAAAGTTTTAACGCCATTATTCGCTCCAGTCTAGCGTTTCTAATTGTTTGTTTGGAGTGTACCCCCCGCCCTTTTCGACTTTTTTTATTTATGATAGGACGGCGGACGATTCGAAGAAAAAGTTTCAATGATTTCATTGAGGAAGTGACCCGCTAAAGAACTTCGAAACTCGGGAAAAAAAGTCGAAAAACGTTTAATTAAAAATACAAAATACAGGCTCCTATTGGTCTTAAAAAGGGAAGAAAGCGTCAAAAACTGTTTAAAATGTCGAAAACTGTCTAATAGAAGGGAAATAAAGGGCTCCTGTAGGTTCAGGGAAGGGAAGAAACGTCAAAAACTGTCTTAGAGAAGCCAATTAAAAAGATAGGGTGAACCAGGAATGAAGGAAATCTTCAAAAACTGTCCTAAAGATTAGAAATAAAGGGCCAAGGTTCCTCCCAAATCGGGCTACTCTACACAGCCCAATAATCCCAAATTGGGCTACTCTACACAGCCCAATCATCCCAAATTGGGCTACTTTACACAGCCCAATCCTCCCAAATTGGGATACTTAACACAGCCCAATCCTCCCGAATTGGGCTACTTTACACAGCCCAATCCTCCCGAATCGGGCTACTCTACACAGCCCAATCCTCCCGAATTGGGCTACTCTACACAGCCCAATCCTCCCGAATCGGGCTACTCTACACAGCCCAATCCTCCCGAATTGGGCTACTTTACACAGCCCAATCCTCCCGAATTGGGATACTCTACACAGCCTAATCCTCCCGAATTGGGCTACTCTACACAGCCCAATCCTCCCGAATTGGGCTACTCTACACAGCCCAATCCTCCCAAATTGGGCTACTCTACACAGCCCAATCCTCCCAAAGTGGGCTACTTTACACAGCCCAATCCTCCTGAATTGGGCTACTTTACACACCCCAATTTTCCCGAATTGGGCTACTCTTCACAGCCTAATCATCCCAAATTGGGCTAATTTACACAACCCAATCCTCCCGAATTGGGCTACTTTACACAGCCCAATCATCCCAAATTGGGCTACTCTACAGAGCTCAATCCTCCCGAATTGGGCTACTCTACACAGCGCAATCCTCCCGAATTGGGCTACTCTACACAGCCCAATCCTCCCGAATTGGGCTACTCTACACAGCCCAATCCTCCTGAATTGGGCTAATTTACACACCCCAATTTTCCCGAATTGGGCTACTCTACACAGCCTAATCATCCCAAATTGGGCTAATTTACACAACCCAATCCTCCCGAATTGGGCTACTTTACACAGTCCAATCCTCCCGAATCGGGCTACTTTACACAGTCCAATCCTCCTGAATTGGGCTACTTTACACAGTCCAATCCTCCTGAATTGGGCTACTTTACACAGTCCAATCCTCCTGAATTGGGCTACTTTACACAGCCCAATCCTCCCGAATTGGGCTACTCTACACAGCCAAATCCTCCCGCATTGGGCTACTCTACACAGCCCAATCATCCCGAATTGGGCTACTCTACACAGCCCAATCCTCCCGAATTGAGCTATTCTACACAGCCCATTTTTCCCGAATTGGGCTACTCTACACATCCTAATCCTCCCGAATTGGGCTACTCTACACAGCCCAATCCTCCCGAATTGCGCTACTCTACACAGCCCAATCCTCCCGAATTGGGCTACTCTACACAGCCCAATCCTCCCGAATTGGGCTACTCTACACATCCTAATCCTCCCGAATTGGGCTACTCTGCACAGCCCAATCCTCCCAAATTGGGCTAGGTACTCTACCAAGTTCAATCCTCATAAAGGGCCAAGGTTCCGATTCGTCCAGGAAAGGAAAAAAAAAAGTCAAACGCTGTCTTAAAGAAGCCAATAATGAAGTGATAGAGTGCCCCTATAGGCCCAAGAAAGGAAGAAAACCCTCATAAACTGTCTAAAAAGTCAAAAATGTCCTAAGAGAAGAAATAAAGCTCTCATATAGGTCCATTAAGGGGGGAAAACGTCAAAAACTGACTTGGAGAAGCCAATTTAAGAGGCAGAGATAAGGAAACCCTCAAAAACTGAAAAACCTCAAAGACCACTCCAGACGTAAGACTTAGTACTCCATTTGATGTAGTTCCATTTCCTACTGAGAACGCGTATAAGTTATTGGGTTCAGGAGACAATAGGAAAGGGTTCCAAGGTAGATAACGTGTAATGTGTGTTTAAGCCATTGTGTGTTGATTTGTTCGATGGTGTATATAGGGAGCGATATATGTGTAAAGAGTGGGTCTTTATCAGAATTAGCGAACAAAAGGGAAGTTTGTATGATTGGTGAGAGGCAGACTTTGGGCTCATTAGTTATGTTGATTAGAGCCGACGGTGCTCTCGGGGGGTGGCTAGATAAGGGGCGAGGAAGCTTTTTGCCCCCTTGACTTATCTGAGGGAGGTCCGTCCGGGCAATTTACTCGCGGTCGACGCACTGGACACTGTTACTAACTGTTACTAATACCGCCCCGTTAATCAACCAATTGTCCACCGCAGCCTCTGAATTATGATTAAGGGGTCGAAAAACAAAAGGGGTCTAAGGAATATGTCAGGGGAGGCTCGAAGGGACTTTTTAAGACGCTTTTTGCTCAACGCCCTCGTTTAATTATTCAGGATTGGCCAGTTCTGAGTCTGACACGACCATTTATAACTCCATTCTTTCACTCAGTCTCCCTTAATTCTACTTTTGTCCTACAAACTCATCGCTCAGTTTCATAATTCATCTTTTTATATTAAAATCATTCTTTGTCTAGATTCTCCAGTCGTTGGGCGTGGCGCCTTTCGACCAGCATCTTTCCACCGAGGATGGACGCGATCTGACAGACACCAGTGCTACATTGTCTACATTGAAAATTTACCCGAACAGCATACTTTTCCTTAAGGTAAATAGTATATATATGTTGGCTTAAGATAAGCCCAAGGGCCCCAGGGCCACCTCAGCCTTGGAGGCGGCGCCGGTGACGGCTGAATCGACGTTGTCTGACATGATAAAATGGTCCAGGCAATGGAAACGGGCTAGTTCACTTCCTTACTTTTTCCAATATCACTTTTAAACTAAAAGATAAACCAAGATCCAAGATCACCCAATACAGATCAAAGTGACTCGCACGGAAACCCACGTGTCTTCCCTCACTCTTGGCGACCCGGCTCTTCAACCGGCCGTCCACAACCGGTCGCACCGGCACAACCTCCGGCTTCGTCCTTATCAAAGGCGAGCGGCCGCCCCTTTTCTCTTATCATTTGAAGTAACTTTTGTTAAAAGCAAGAATGCGAGCATATGACGACACGAAATCACGTGTTTCCCGTCCATTTGACCAAAGACATGTCGTCACACCACGACATATATATACATATGTATATATTTTGGCCCATGGGAGCCAAGAAATAGGAGTTGGGACCGGGCTGGGATGTTCCAGCATCGGGTAAATGACAAACATGTCAACACCATGAACTTTTCGCTTTTTGAAAGCTCAGTGCCCTGTGGATTGACAGTTCCAGCTGCTAAGAAATTTTTTTTTAAGCCCTTCGCCTCGTTTTATGCGTCCATTGAAAGGTGTTAACGCCCCCACGTTGTGGTCACCTTTTCTTTTTTCTAAGCAAACAAATTACGGGTGTTTACGTCGGTAAACATGCTCCGCTTCACAGCAATTTTTCATAAGAAAAATTTCTTAAACTTTTTAACCACAGGTCTCCTCTAATTTTTACGTTGGAAAAAAACCCCGAAGGGTTTCATTGAAAAATATGTTGTGAAGGAGAAAAAAAATGTTTTTTTCTTCTCGTATAAACGTAGCGTGAACGAGGCAGGGAAATGAAAAGTGTTGAAGGAAGACGTCGAATGAAAATGGGAGAAGAAAAGGCTGAAGAGTCGAGGGAAACCTCGGTGAATGGGGAGATTTGAATAGCGACACCATGACAGGACGTGACTGATCCAAAAGTAACAAGGCCACTATTACGTAGAACCTACACGTCCTTAAACTTGAGGAAAACCTCGACAAAAGCTATTTTTCAACTAGTTTTCAAAATTGGACGACGCCCTAAAAACGTCCATATTTTGACCTTCACAGAGGAAACAACTCGATTTTATACTTTTCCGAGAAATCTGCTTTCCTGATAAATCTACTCGATATGATACTTTTCCGAGAAATCTTATTTTCACCCTTCTCCCAAGAAATCAACTCGGAAAGTCTGCCATATTTTGAGCGTTTTCCGAGAAATCTACTCGATTATATACTTTTCCGAGAAATCTACTCGATAATATACTTTTCCGAGAAATCTGCTCGATAATTTTTTTTCCGAGAAATCTACTGGATTATTACTTTTCCGAGAAAAAGAAATCCTACCATATTTCGATCCTTTTCCGAGAATCTATCGATAATCTCGAGAAACTCGATAAGTGCTTTTCCGAGAAATCTGCCATATTTTCCGAAATCGTATTTTCTCGAGAATTCTGTCATATTTTGAGTGTTTTTTCGGTGAACTCTGCCATCATCTTTTCGAGAAATCTCAATATTTTCCCGAGAAATCTGCCTATTTCGAGCTTATTCGGAGAAATCTGAATTTTTCCCCGACAAATCTGGATTTTTTCCTGAGAAATCTTGAATTTTCCCAGATTTGATTTTCTTTTTCCGAGAATCAACTCTTCCGAGAAATCTACTCATTGCTTTTCCGAGAAATCTCTCGATACTTAGTGCTTTCCCGAGAAATGTGCCATTTTGACGTTTTCCGAGAATCTGCATGTTTTGATGTTTTTCCCGAGAAATCTGCCATATTTGAGTCTTTTTCTAGAAATCTGCCCTATTCGAGCTTATTCGGAGAAAAACTTTTCCAAATGTGATACTTTTCCTAGAAATCTACCCAATTTTGATCCGTTCCGAGAAATCTCGATTCGATAGGTGCTTTCCCGAGAAATCTGCCATATTTTGAACGTTTTTCCTGAGAAATCTGCCACATTTGAGTGTTTTTCCGAGAATATGCCATATTTTGAACGTTTTCCAGAGAGTCTGCCGTATTTTGAGTGTTTTTCCGTGAAATCTGCCATATTTTGAGTCTGTCGAGAAATCTGCCCTATTTCGAGCTTATTCGGAGAAAACTTTTCAAATGTGATACTTTCCCTAGAAATCTACCCTATTTTGATCCTTTTACGAGAAATCATCTCGATTCGATAGGTGCTTTCCTGAGAAATCTGCCATATTTTGAACGTTTTTTTGAGAATTCTGCCATATTTTGAGTGTTTTTTTCCGAGAAATCTGCCATATTTTGAGTATTTTTTTTCGAGAAATCTGCCCTATTTCGAGCTTATTCCGAGAAAACTTTTCAAATGTGATACTTTCCCAAGAAATCTACCATATTTCGATCCTTTTCCGAGAAATCATCTGATTCGATAAGTGCTTTCCCGAGAAATCTGCCATATTTTGAACGTTTTCCTGAAAATTCTGGTCATATTTTGAGTGTTTTTTCCGGGAGAATCTGCCATATTTTGAGTCTTTTTCTAGAAATCTGCCCTACTGTGAGCTTATTCGGAGAAAACTTTTCAATGTGATACTTTCCGCTAGAAAATCTACCATATTTTGATCGTTTCCGAGAATCATCTCGATTCGATAGGTGCTTTCCCGAGAAATCTGCCATATGAACTGTTTGTGCGGATTGTCTTTGGGCTGAGAATTTCTGCCACATTTTGAGTGGTTTTTTCCGAGTAAATCTGCCATATTTTGAGTCTTTTTTGTGTCTTTTTTTTCGAGAAATCTGCCCTATTTCGAGCTTATTCCGAGAAAACTTTTCAAATGTGATACTTTCCTAGAAATCTACCCTATTTTCGATCCTTTTCCGAGAAATCATCTCGATTCGATAGGTGCTGTCTCCGAGAAATCGCCATATTTGAACGTTTCCTGAGAATTCTGCCATATTTTGAGTGTTTTTTCCCGAGAAATCTGCCATATTTTGAGTCTTTTGCAAAAACGAGAGAATGTCTGCCCTATTTGAGCCTGTTCCGAGAAATCTACTCGATACGATGCTTTTCGTAAGATAGGTGGCTTACCCTTATCCGAGTGAATCTGAGCGTTATTTGTTTCGTATTTTCTTACTGTGTTACCGCTGCAGTGTCTGCCGTAGTACCTTTGTTTCTGAGTATGAGGCCGAGATTAAGTGAGTTTTCACATTACAAAAGATTGAGAGTGACTTGAATCTGTAGTGGAGCAAATATCGCTTTTCGGTTAAGATTATTCACGGTTCTTTCATTTTTAAGACGTTCGAGCTCAAAAGCGACGATAGACATGGAAAAATCGTGTTACAAATATTTTTGTTCGTCTTGTTTCTCCGCTAGTTATGAGATAAATTGCCCGAATAAAAAACAATAACAGTGGTCCGCCCGAAAAGAGCCGGGTGTTGAGTGATGAAACATTTATTAGGAGGCACCAGCTGGTTTGAGTCTACGTGCCCTACATCCTGAGTTCGGGTTTTTGCACTTTTATCAACACTTGGCACATTTCCGACCGGATCCTTCCCTTTTTTCTTTCCGAAATGACCATTTTCGACGTATTGCGGATAGTAGAGCAGATCCTGTCCAAAGGAAGAGAAGGGTTTGGTCTCTGAAATGTACATTTTTAAAATGAAAACCGACCTCAAATTACGTATTCCCACACTATAAAAAACGTCAAAAACCACATTTTGGGCGAAATCAAAATAGAAAAACTGTTGAGTCAAAAAGCTGGAGAAGGGTCCCACCTTTGGTCTCTCAATGAACATTTTTTAGAATGAAAACAACCGACCTCAGCATTCGTATTCCTCACCCTAAAAAACGTCACAGAACCACATTGTGGTCGAAATCTCAAAAATGGAAATTTGGTGAGGCTGCCAAAAAGTGAGAGGGTCTTTTGTCATCGCAAAATGAACATTTTTAAATTGAAACAATCCGACTCTCAGATTCGTATTCCTCACCGCTAAAAACGTCATACACCACATTTATTTGTTGTGGTCGAATCAAAAATGAAATTTTGACAGCCAAACAAAGTGGAGAAGGGTCTTTCCCCTTTGGTCGCTCTTCATAATAGGAACATTTCTTTAAAATGACAAACTGACTCTCAGTGATCCGTATTCCGCTTAGATTCCTCACTCCTTAAAAAAGCGTCAAAAAGGAGATAAAAACGTTCAACTAAAACCACATTTGGTCGTAAATTTCAGAAGAATACACGAAAATATTTGAAGCAAAAAAGTGAGAAGGGTCCTCCCCTTTTAAGGTCTCATCAATAAATACACTCTTTTAAAAGTAGAGAATGTAAAGACGACCTCAAGATTCACGTATTCTTCAGGCTACTCTAGAAAACACGTCAGCACAACCACATTTTGGGCGAATCAATCAAAAAGGAAAATTTGAAGGTCGCAAAAGTGGCGAGGGTATCCCCGAGCCTTTGGTGCCCCTCTGCAAAAATAACATTTTTTAAAATGAAAAAACTGACCTCTAGATTCGTTTCTCAACGTCTAATAAAACGTCAACAACCACATTTTGAGGGTCGAAATCATGAAATTTGAAGACAAAAAGCGGAGGGACAGGGTCCGCGCCCTTTGGGTCTCTCGGAGTTGGTCTCTCAAAATTTGTGAACACTTTTTGAATGATGAAAACGACGACCTCAGTATTCGTATTCCTCACGCCTTTAGACGCAAAACGCACATTGTTGGGCGAAAGTCAAAAATGAAATTTTGAAGCCAAAAAGTGGAGTAAGGGTCCCACCCTTTGGTCTCTCAAAAAGGAACATTTTAATGCAAAAACTGACCCTGCAGGATCCTCATAATTATTATGTTCGTTTTGTAATGTTGATCCGTATTCGCCAAACATTCTCACGCCTAAAAAACGTCAAAACTAAAAGATTACGCACATTTTTGTGCGAAATCAAAAAATATAAAATTTTGACGCCTATGTGGAGTCGGGTCCCCGCCTTTGGTCTCTCAAATAACCTTTTTAAATGAAATAACGGACCTCAGATATCGTATTCTCACCTAAAATTAAACGTCAAAAATAACCACATTTTGGGCGAAATCAAAAAATGAAAATTTGAGCCAAAAAAGTGCGAGAAATGGGTCCCCCTTTGGTCTCTCACAAATAAACATGTTTTTTAAAATGAAGAAAACACTAGACTTCTCTCAGATTCGTTTTCTCACTCTAGACTCACGTACCACATTTTGGTGGTCGAAATCAAAAATGAATAATTTGAGCCAAAAAAGGCGAGAAGGGTGCGCGCTTGTGGTCTCTCAATAAATGTAGAAGCATTTTTGAAATGGTAAAAACGCGACGCTCAGATATTCGTATTATCACACCCTATAAAAACGTCTCAAACCACATTCTGAGGGCGAAATCGAAAAAACATGACAATTTTGCAAGCCAAACAAAGTGGAGTAAGGGTCTTTGGTCTCTCAAAAGGAAAACCTTTTTAAAGCTGAACTGTGGCGGGGCGGGGTGGGTGGGTTGGCGTGTTGTTTGCGGGGAGATAAGAGGAAGAGAAAGAGAGGGAGGAGAGAAGGAAGAAAAAAGGGCACAAGAGAGAAGTAAAACAAAACGGACCTCAGTATTCGTATTCTTCACCGCTAAAAGAAAAACGTCAAAAACACATATGTTTGGTCAGAAATCGAAAAAATAAAAATTTAGAAGCCCTAAAAAAGTGAGAAAGGTCGCCTCCCCTGGTTAGGGTTTCTATCAAAAATATGCTAAATTTGTAAAATTGAGAAAGAGCTGACCTCAGGATCGCATTATTCGGCTCAGCACCTAGAAAATTTAAACGGTGCACTATAGGAACAACATTTTGGGCCAAGATCACACAAAATAGATGAAAAATTTGTGAAGGCACAAAGGTGGAGAAGGATCGCTCTGGGTCTCTCAAAAACATTTACATTTTTGAAATGGAAAACTTCGACCTCTAGATTCGTATTTCTTACCTAAAAAACAGTGAAGAAACCACATTTTGGGACGAAATCAAAAATGCACTGAAGCGGCAAATAGAAAAGTTGGTCGCCCCGCTTGGGTGCTCTCAAAACTAAACATTTTGAAATAAAAAGACTGACCTCGAGCTCGTATTCCTCACGTAAAAAGACGTCAGTAATACGCACATTTTTGTGCGAATCAAGAAGATGAAAATTTGTGTAGGCCTTAGAAAAGGTGAGAAGGTCTCCCGCTCTGGGTTCTCTCATTGGGACATGTTTTTTGGGTGAGAAGATTGATATTAAGGACCTGAGCCTCGATGATTCTGGTGATGGCGGCATCACCCGGGTAAAAGAACACGTCATGAATTGACAGCGCCACTTCTATTTTTTGTGTGGGGTTTAAAGATAAGAACCAATGAAATTGAGAGAAAGGGGAAGATTTGTTTGTTTGTAGCACAGAAGAAAAGCGAAGAAAGGATCATTTTCGAGGTCTTCCATGAGAGTCCATGATCTAGCATATCACACAAAACTAAAATAATAATTTTTAATTAAACAAATTCATAATCGTAGAGTGCACGCTGTTAAAAAGGCAACCAAATGGTCTCCCGACTATTTAGTACTCGTGTGACTATGACGTCGAACGACGCGTTCCACGAGCCTCGCCTCGACTTATCTGGCCGCTTAAGAGACAAGATAAAAAATAGACAATGCGGACTTAAAAGGCGTTTCGTCTAAAAGATTCTTGCCAACAGCTAAAAACAAGGTCCAAAACCTCGATCGAAGACTCATGTATTCCCATAGTTGTATATTATTTTTAATTATATGCCTGTACTTTTACGACCTCACGATGTCCATCTCCCTGGAAATCTGGAGCTGAAGAGTTTTGCTAATGTAAAACGTGGCGTATGACCTTTTTTAGGTCGTAGCTTCACAATGCCAATCAGTAGCTACATTGGCGCGATGTTTATATGCGCATTTTTCGAGCGTATAAATTAATGATAATCCTTCATTTAACGTCACAATTATCGAAAAACGGATCTTTTATAATGTATGCACGCCAAGGATCTAATGAAGGTGAGAATGTTGAGGATTACTCGAAATACGAGTAGAGTCGGTGAATTCAATTATTAATTTCTGGAGTGGTCGGAGTAGGACACCTGTAATTATGTCGAAGGCGTTAATCCTGACCAGGAACAAAACATAAATAAAAGATAAACTTGTTTTAGTAAGATGAGTTAATAGAGAATAATTTGATGTTTGCATAGGATAAAGATTTTCTTCCCTCGTGCCCGTATGGACTGTTTTCTTCATCATCGAAAAATCCATTTATTGCGATGAGTACGTATTTCTGAGGATGTTTCTCTGTTGATTGAGTAGGGTTTGGTACGCGTAATCGATGCGTATATTCATTGATGATGATGTAAGTTGTGATCTCTAAATGTTGAATGTCATCTCCGGAGCCTAGCTCGTTTTACAAGGGGCAATAGTCGGACTGGCATTGTCTCCAACTTAGCTTCCCCATGAGGAGATTGACGAGGGGAAGGGAGGTGATAAGGGGGGGTGGCGGAAGGAACAATAACCGTTATAAATAACCGACTTCCAAGTTAGATTCCACGGAGTGTGAATAAGTAGTCTGACAGCCTCCTTGATGATAATTAACTCCAGAACTTGAACCGAGTTTCCATTCACGCCATAACAAACCTTAAAACCGATTATTCTCGACGGATTTAACGAAAAATATCAACCTGTCTTTTCTTGTGAAAAATAATGTAAAACGTGGCTATTTAGAAGTGATTAAATTACGTTTAAGTCACATACCAAATGGGCATTATTCCCAGAGAGGGAATTCTCTTTCGCAGAGCGTCCACCGCCTTAATTGTTATTCAAGAAGCTCATCGTTTGTTGAAGGGTGTGGTGGAAGGGAGGGGAAGGGAGGCTCCTCAACGTTTCTAATTGCGAGATCCTATCTCCTCTCGGGTTCCTAAACGGTGGCCGAAACTCCGGCAAAAACATGTCACTAGATCACAGCTTAATTTATAAAGGGTCATTAATGCGATGAGACGGGAATTACAGATTACGGCGAGAAGGTTTTACTTCTTAGTGCGCGTTTGTGATCGGAATAACTAATTAATGGGAAAACTCACGAACATAAATAATCAATCGCGCCCTTTGCTGTAATTTAAATTAATATCCACTAGGTTTAATTGTCCTTCATTACAATAGCAGCACTAATCTAGGAAGCGCGCTCAGTGTTCGCGTCACCACGCCAAGTGTTGATTTATTTTGCAGCGGTTGACCGAGAGAACCACTCGATTGATCTCTATACAGATAACTAGTAGCACTTTTAGGATTCTCATTATATCATAAAGATAAACTTTAAGGACATCTTTGTCGTGTAGAGGTTACTATTAGGCGTACTCATTATCTCATTAGATATACTTAAAGGTAGATCTGTAGTGTAGAAACGGATACTTTTTATATTCTCTCATTATCGTCATAAAGATTACTTGCAGGGCATCTTGTCGTGTAGAGCTACTTTAGGGCGTCTCTTATCTCACATTACGATAACTTTAGGGTAGATCTGTAGTGTAGAGATACTTTTATTCTTCTCATTATCTCATAAAGATTACTTTAAGGGCATCTTTGTCGTGTAGAGATACTTTTAGGCGTCTCATTATCTCATTAAGATAACTTTAAGGGTAGATCTGTAGTGTAGAGATACTTTTATTCTTCTCATTATCTCATAAAGATAACTTTAAGGGCGTATTTGTCGTGTAGAGATACTTTTAGGCGTCTAGTTATCTCATTAAGATAACTTTAAGGGTGGATCTGTAGTGTAGAGATACTTTTATTCTTCTCATTATCTCATAAAGATTACTTTAAGGGCATCTTTGTCGTGTAGAGATACTTTTAGGCGTCTCATTATCTCATAAAGATAACTTTAAGGGTATCTTTGTCGTGTAGAGGTACTATTAGGCGTCTCATTATCTCATTAAGATAACTTAAAGGGTAGATCTGTAGTGTAGAGATACTTTTATTCTTCTCATTATCTCATAAAGATAACTTTAAGGGCATATTTGTCGTGTAGAGATACTTTTAGGCGTCTAGTTATCTCATTAAGATAACTTTAAGGGTGGATCTGTAGTGTAGAGATACTTTTATTCTTCTCATTATCTCATTAAGATAACTTTAAGGGTGGATCTGTAGTGTAGAGATACTTTTATTCTTCTCATTATCTCATAAAGATAACTTTAAGGGTATCTTTGTCGTGTAGAGTACTTTAAGGGTAAATCTGTAGTTTAGAGATACTTTTGGCTTCTCATTATCTCATAAAGATAACTTTAAGGGTATCTTTGTCGTGTAGAGGTACTATTAGGCGTCTCATTATCTCATTAAGATAACTTAAAGGGTAGATCTGTAGTGTAGAGATACTTTTATTCTTCTCATTATCTCATAAAGATAACTTTAAGGGCATATTTGTCGTGTAGAGATACTTTTAGGCGTCTAGTTATCTCATTAAGATAACTTTAAGGGTGGATCTGTAGTGTAGAGATACTTTTATTCTTCTCATTATCTCATAAAGATAACTTTAAGGGCATATTTGTCGTGTAGAGATACTTTTAGGCGTCTAGTTATCTCATTAAGATAACTTTAAGGGTGGATCTGTAGTGTAGAGATACTTTTATTCTTCTCATTATCTCTTAAAGATAACTTTAAGGGTATCTTTGTCGTGTAGAGTACTTTAAGGGTAAATCTGTAGTTTAGAGATACTTTTGGCTTCTCATTATCTCATAAAGATAACTTTAAGGGTATCTTTGTCGTGTAGAGGTACTTTTAGGCGTCTCATTGTCTCATTAAGATAACTTTAAGGGTAAATCTGTAGTTTAGAGATACTTTTAGGCTTCTCATTATCGCATAAAGATAACTTTAAGGGTAGATCTGTTGTGTACTTTTAGGTTTCTCTAATGAGAATTTATCTCTTTATGAGATAATTCTCTTGGAGATAACTTTAAGGGTATCTTTGTCGTGTAGAAATACTTGTGGACGTCTCATTATCGCATTAACATAAAAAGGGTATCTTTGTCGTGTAGAGATAGTACCCTTAAATTTATCTTTATGAGATATTGATAAGCCTAAAAGTATCTCTACACTACAGATCTACCTTTAAAGTTATGTTTATGCAATAATGAGACGCCTAAAAGTATCTCTACCGGACAAAGATACCCTTAAAGTTATCTTTATGCGATAATAAGACGCATAAAAGTATCTTTCCACTACAGATCTGCCCTTAAAGTTATCTTAATGAGATAATGAGTAGAATACTTTTAGGCGTCTCATTGTCTCATAAAGATAACTTTAAGGGTATCTTTGTTGTGTAGAGATACTTTCAGGCGTTTCATTATCGCATAAAGATAACTTTATGGGTATCTTTGTCGTGTAGAGATACTTTTAGGCTTCTCATTTACGCATAAAGGTAGCTTTAAGGGTATCTTTGTCGTGTAGAGATAGTACCCTTTAATTTATCTTTATGAGATAATGAGAAGGATACTTTTAGGCGTCCCATTATCTCATAAAGATAACTTTATGGATAGATCTGTCGTGTAGAGATATCTTTACTCGTCTCATTATCGCATAAATCGTGTAGAGATACTTTTAGGCTTCTCATTATCTCATGGAGTTAACTTTAAGGAGGAAAACATAATTTTTTTTTGTGTGTATGTGTGTGAAACCGACCTCAAATTCGTATTCCTCGCCCTAAAGTCAAAAACCACATTTTGGACGAAATTTAAAATAAAAATTCAGGGGCCTCTTTTGGGTTCCTCCCTTTTCTCAATCAATATTAGGTACATTAAATTTGTTATAAGTTTTAAAAGTTAACAATTATTTGGAAAATATTATTAGGAGAGGGGCTAATGTACTTGAATATACGAAAATCCCCTCCTATTTTTTTTCCCTTCATCAAAGTGTCCCAGGGAGGACAAAAAGCGAAGACATTAGACTCCCTCGGGTTGCCTGAACATTAATGGGACTAAATCATGCATACGCGACGTAATTAGGGGTCCGAGATACCGGCCCAAAGGCGATTAGCCCCATGGGAGGGAGGCGGTGGAGGGGAGTGGAAAGGGGTGTGCGAGAAAAGGCTCATTATCGAACGTGTGTGGAGGCGAAAATAGACGCGCACTTCTCAGAAATCGAGAGTGGTCTTCAAGCGAGTCTGAACAAGTTTCCATCTTTTTCGAGTCAACCGACTTGCCCACTTATCTCAGATATGCCAACAAGAAAAACTTTTTTTCTCCCAACCATTTTTCTGCCATTCAACTTTTCATTTCATAAAAGTAAAAACAATAAAGGTTTCAGATGTTTTAAGGCCAAATATGGCCCATGAGCCCAAGGGGGGACCCTTCTTAACTTTTTTGGCCTAAAAATTTTCATTTTTTGATTTCGCCCAAAATGTTGTTTTTGACGTTTTTCAGGTCGGTTTATCGATATGAAGTCGCAAAAAAGGCACGAGAAGGACGAAAAGTGAGATATTTAAAAAATTGTTTACTCGAAAATCAACAAGTGCGATAAAAACATCAAAAGCTCCCCCTCGAAAATATTTCCCCAAATTGAATTAAAGGCACAAAACTGCGGGTGCGGAAAGGAATAAATCAAGGGACCGTAGGGCGGCGGGGAGGACGAAAAAGGGAAGATAAATTAAAAGGGAACCCGGCGAAGACGGCTGAAAACAGAAGAAAAACGCCCTCCCCCACCTCCTCCTTCTGTAAACACCAAAAAGCGACATTTGCATTAGATTCACACTTTCAAAATAATGAATATTCAAATATAGAAGCCGAAATTATGCTCGGTTGACTCCCCTGTTTATAAGGACGAAGAAAAAAGTCGACTTTTTGAATAGGCAAGGCCGACATGGATCCAATTCGGTTTTCATACTTGGAAATAATTTTGCTTCCGGATCTCGACGGGAAGTGCCCCGCCGAAGAAGAAAAAAAAACCTTCTACGTGTCTTTAGGACGATTTGTCACGTGCTTTAATCAATTTTATGCCGTGGATTATGCAACGAAAAGAGTGATATCGAAATTGCCGCGAACTAATAAATAGAAATCAAGGACAAAAATTTGCTTAAAATACGTAACCTCCCCAACTATCTATTATCTAAACCCTTAAAGTTATCTTTATGAGATAAGGAGACGTTTAAAAGTATCTCTACACAACAAAAATACCCTTAAAGTTATCTTTATGAGATAAGGAGACGTTTAAAAGTATCTCTACACAACAAAAATACCCTTAAAGTTATCTTTATGAGATAAGGAGACGTTTAAAAGTATCTCTGCACAACAAAAATACCCTTAAAGTTATCTTTATGAGATAGTGAGAAGCCTAAAAGTATCTCCACACGACAAAAATACCTTTTGAATTATCTTAATGCGATTATGAGACGTCCAAATTTTTCATTTTAAAAATGTTGGTTTTTGAGAGACCCTAGGGGGGACCCTTCTACACTTTTTTGGCTTCAAAATTTTCATTTTTTGATTTGGCCCAAAATGTGGTTTTTGACGTTTTTTAGGGTGAGGAATACGAATCTGAGGTCATTTTTTTATTTTAAAAATGTTCATTTTTGAGAGACCAAAGGGGGACCCTTCTCCACTTTTTTGGCTTCAAAATTTTCATTTTTTGATTACGCCCATAATGTGGTTTTTGACGTTTTTTAGGGTGAGGAATACGAATCTGAGGTCAGTTTTTCATTTTTAAAAATGTTTATTTTTGAGAACCAAAGGGGGGACCCTTCTCCACTTTTTTGGCTTAAAAATTTTCATTTTTTGATTTCGCCCAAAATGTGGTTTTTGACGTTTTTTAGGGTGAGGAATACGAATCTGAGGTCAGTTTTTCATTTTAAAAATGTTCATTTTTGAGAGACCAAAGGGGGGACCCTTCTCCACTTTTTTGGCTTCAAAATTTTCATTTTTTGATTTCGCCCAAAATGTGGTTTTTGACGTTTTTTAGGGTGAGGAATACGAATCTGAGGTCAGTTTTTCATTTTAAAAATGTTCATTTTTGAGAGACCTAAGGGGGGACCCTTCTCCACTTTTTTGGCCTCAAAAGTTTTATTTTTTGATTTCGCCCAAAATGTGGTTTTTGACGTTTTTTAGGGTGAGGAATACGAATTTGAGGTCGGTTTCACAAAAAAAATTATGTTATTTTACATTTTTGTTTTGACTCCCTTGTTGCCAAAATCGACCAGTTGTTTTGAATTAAAGTTCGCAACATGTTTAGGGGGGAGGGGGTTGTCGCCATGTCTGGTCTGGATCGAGGTGTTTGTTCGCTACAAATTATTTCAATAACCGGCCCATTTGGAGCCGGAGTCCGATGGAGCGGGACCGAAAAGCCAACCCTCCGGAACCCTTCTAATGATCTCAACTTTTCTTTACAAGACCACGCTTAATTGACCTTCACATTTTTCATCTTTCCCCCGGACATGAAAACTTATCACAAAAAATAATAAATTTTTAACCTTTTTTTTTTTAGGTCGACGAGCCCGTCGAAGACATTACGAACCACGTGGAAGACTACTGCAAGACCTCGGAGCCCGAAGAAGGATTCAAAGGTAATCCTTCAAATCCGGCGAAAAGTCGTCCTTTCTAAATATAGAAATAAATATGACGGCGACTGGTTTTTTATGGGGAACCCTTCTTGTTAGCGGCACCTATGTCTTTGCCGTTTTTTTTCCCTCGAGCGGAGGCACGATATGTCCCCGGGAACTCATTACCATCGCTTTCGACACGAATACTGATGAAAAAGGGGGGTGGCTAGTCCAGGAGCTATGGCTGCTTTATCGCAATTAGTAATGTAAGCCGCCATTTCGACCGTCTAGACGTCCCTCATAATTCTTTTCGAATCGCCGGCTATTCCTTTTCCATAAACGACCTACCATAACCTATGCACGGTTTCCCATAGATTATCGTAGTCTCTATTTCAGAGGTCTACTAGGTGATCAGATATGCTCTACAGATGAGCATAGAAGCTTATACGTGAGCGTAGATGCCTTGATCATGGATTATAGACGCCTTATAGTTGATATTAGAGTTATAGATGTTCATAGACGGTTACAGACGCCTTATCTAAAAAATCTTTTTAAATGTTTATAGACGGTTATAGACGCCTTATAGATGATCGTAGTCGCCTATAGACTTCTTTAAGATGTTTATAGACGATTTATAGATGTTTATAGATGGTTATAGATGGTTATAGACGACTTATAGATGGTTATAGACTGTTATATACGGTTATAGACGCCTTATAGATGGTTGTAGACGGTTATAGACGCCTTATAGATGGTTAGAGACGGTTATAGACGCCTTGTAGATGGTCATAGACGGTTATAGACGCCTTATAGATGGTCATAGACTGTTATAGACGTTTATAGACGCCTTTTAGATGTTTATAGACTGTTATAGGCTCATTATAGATGGTCATCGACTGTTATAGACGCCCTATAGATGGTCATAGATTGTTATAGACGCCTTATAGATGGTTATAGAATGTTATAGACGCCTTATAGATGGTTATAGACTGTTATAGACGCCTTATAGATGGTTAGAGACGGTTATAGACGCCTTGTAGATGGTCATAGACGGTTATAGACGCCTTATAGATGGTCATAGACTGTTATAGACGTTAGACGCCTTTTAGATGTTTATAGACTGTTATAGGCTCATTATAGATGGTCATCGACTGTTATAGACGCCCTATAGATGGTCATAGAATGTTATAGACGCCTTATAGATGGTCATAGACTGTTATAGACGCCTTATAGATGGTTATAGACTGTTATAGACGCCTTATAGATGGTTATAGACTGTTATAGACGCCTTATAGATGGTTAGAGACGTTTATAGACGCCTTGTAGATGGTGATAGACGGTTATAGACGTCTTATAGATGGTCATAGCCTGTTATAGACTGTTATAGACGCCTTATAGATGGTTATAGACGCCTTATAGATGGTTAGAGACGGTTATAGACGCCTTGTAGATGGTCTTAGACGGTTATAGACGCCTTATAGATGGTCATAGACGGTTATAGACGCCTTGTAGATGTTTATAGACTGTTATAGGCTCAATATAGATGGTCATCGACTGTTATAGACGCCTTATAGATGGTCATAGATTGTTATAGACGCCTTATAGATGGTTATAGACGCCTTATAGATGGTTATAGACGCCTTATAGATGGTTATAGACGCCTTATAGATGGTTATAGACGCCTTATAGATGGTTATAGACGCCTTATAGATGGTTATAGACTGTTATAGACGCCTTATAGATGGTTATAGACTGTTATAGACGCCTTATAGATGGTTATAGACTGTTATAGACGCCTTATAGATGGTTAGAGACGTTTATAGACGCCTTGTAGATGGTCATAGACGATTATAGACGTCTTATAGATGGTCATAGCCTGTTATAGACTGTTATAGACGCCTTATAGATGGTTATAGACGGTTATAGACGCCTTATAGATGGTTAGAGACGTTTATAGACGCCTTGTAGATGGTCATAGACTGTTATAGACGTCTTATAGATGGTCATAGCCTGTTATAGACTGTTGTAGACGCCTTATAGATGGTTATAGACTCCTTATAGATGGTCATAGATTGTTATAGACGCCTTGTAGATGGTCATAGATTGTTATAGACGCCTTATAGATGGTTTTAGACGCCTTATAGATGTTCATAGACTGTTATAAACGCCTTGTAGATGGTTATAGACTGTTATAGGCTCCTTATAGATGGTCATCGACTGTTATAGACGCCTTATAGATGGTCATAGATGGTTATAGACGCCTTACAGATGGTCATAGACTGTTATAGACGCCTTATAGATGGTTATAGACGGTTATAGACGCCTTATAGATGGTTACAGACGCTTTATAGATGGTTATAGACGCCTTATAGATGGTCATAGACTGTTATAGACGCTTTTTAGACGGTTATAGACGCCTTGTAGATGTTCATAGATGCTTGTAGATGCCTTATAGATGATCATAAATGCCTTTTAGATTACCATAGACGTATACAGATTACCATAGACGGCCTCTTCGTGAAAATCGAAGCTCTTAGAGAACCTCTACATAATCATATACTTTGTTGGACGCCCTACAGATGATCATAGATATATTTGGACGTGGAATATCTTCGTTTTCAAGATGCTTTTGGATGTTTAAAACCGTAGCTAATATCCGATTTTGTCGCACATATCGACCACATCCTTTTTCTGTCCTTTCCTCGTCGGTCTCAAAATCGTTGCCGGCGATAGCACGTATAGCCCTGCGGTCTCCGCACCGCAACACAGGAAGCTCCTAACTAAATACCCTCCCGCACGTCAATGTCAACAAAGAAAATCGTTTCTCCTCGAATGAAATAAACAAAAAAAAAAAAAATCCCTCCTCGGTATAATTGATGCTCCTTGTAAGATATCATATGACGATTTATGCGTTTAATGAGACAAGTGTCTTGATGAATGAACGTTTCGTAGACAATATTAACGGTGGGGGCCCCCTCTCAGGCCATGTGTGACTTTATTAAACGTTCCACATGTGAAAAGTTCCCCGAGGGAGCTTTTTCTCTCACGGACGATCTTAAGATTCAAATATAATTAGATAAAAAAAAATTTTTTTAAAGGAAAATGAGAAGTCATGAATGAATTGTGTTGACAATGAGGGCTCGTATCCTGTCCGAAAAAAAATAATTACCCGATTACGTCTCTTCTTGTCGTTAAGCCTGTCGGTACACAAAGCATGTCTTGCCCCTTATCCTTAGCACTTAACGTTCCCTTATTTTTCAAGGGAAATTTCCAATCTCGGACAGGATTATAATGTTTAACATCGGCCTGGATAATCCCACAGGGAACCACCTAGAAATCAATACAGCATAAATTGGACGGCTTTTATGTAAAAATTTCGTTCCCAGGCAACAATTAAGTCTTAAATCGTGATCTAAGGCGCTACTACGGTCATCTTTTGGGTTCTACAAGAGTCTATAATCATCTATAGAATACCTAGAAGCATCTATGATAGTCTATAGGATATCTAGAAGCGTCTATGATCATCTGTAGGACGTCTAGAAGCGTCTATGGTCATCTATAGGGTGTCTAGAAGCGTCTATGATCGTCTATAGGATATCTATTAGCGTCTATGATCATTTATAGGACGTCTAGGAGCGTCTATGATCATCTATAGTATATCTAGAAGCGTCTATGATCATCTATAGGACGTCTGAAGCGTCTATGATCATCTATATGACGTCTAGAAGCGTCTATGATCATCTATAGGGCGTCTAGAAGCGTATATGATCGTCTATAGGATATCTAGAGGCCTCTATAATCATCTATAGGACGTCTAGAAGCGTCTATGATCATCTATAGGGCGTCTAAAAGCGTCTATGATCAACTATAGGACTTCTAGAAGCGTCTATGATTATCTATAGGGCCTCTAGAAGCGTCTAAAATCGTCTATAGGATATCTAGAAGCCTCTATTATCATCTATAGGACGTCTAGAAGCGTCTATGATCATCTATAGGACGTCTAGAAGCGTCTATAATCGTCTGTAGGGTATCTAAAGGCATCTATTATCATCTATAGGACGTCTATAAGCGTCTATGATTATCTATAGGACTTCTAGAAGCGTCTATAATCGTCTGTAGGATATCTAAAGGCATCTATTATCATCTATAGTACATCTAGAAGCGTCTATTATCATCTATATTACGTCTAGAAGCGTCTATGATCATCTATAGGACTTCTAGAAGCGTCTATAATCGTCTATAGGATATCTAGAGGCCTCTATTATCATCTATAGGACGTCTAGAAGCGTCTATGATTATCTATAGGGCTTCTAGAAGCGTCTATAATCGTCTATATTATATCTAAAGGCCTCTATTATCATCTACAGGACTTCTAGAAGCGTCTATGATCATCTATAGGACTTCTAGAAGCGTCTATGATTATCTATAGGGCTTCTAGAAGCATCTATAATCGTCTATAGGATATCTAGAGGCCTCTATTATCATCTATAGGACATCTAAAAGCGTCTATTATCATCTATAGGACGTCTAGAAGCGTCTATGATCATCTATAGGACTTCTAGAAGCGTCTATGATTATCTATAGGGCTTCTAGAAGCGTCTATAATCGTCTATAGGACGTCTAGAAGCATCTATGATCATCTATAGGACTTCTAGAAGCGTCTATGATTATCTATAGGGCTTCTAGAAGCGTCTATAATCGTCTATAGGATATCTAGAGGCCTCTATTATCATCTATAGGACATCTAGAAACGTCTATTATCATCTATAGGACGTCTAAAATCGTCTATGATCTTCTATAGGACGTCGGGAAGCGTCTATGATCAATGATCATATATAGGTCGTCCGGAAGCGTCTATGATCATCTATAGAACGTCTAGAGGCGTCTATGATCATCTATAGGACGTCCAGAAGCGTCTATGATCATCTATACGGCGTCTAGAACGTATATGACCATTTATAGGGCGTCTAGAACGTATATGACCATTTATAGGGCGTCTAGAATCGTATATGACCATCTATAGGACGTCTAGAAGCGTCTATGATTATCTATATTACGTCTAGACGCGTCTATGACCATTTATAGAGCGTCTAGAAGCGTCTATGATCATCTATAGGGCGTCTAGAATCGTATATGACCATCTATAGGGCGTCTAGAATCGTATATGACCATCTATAGGGCGCCTAGAAGCGTCTATGATCATCTATAGGGCGTCTAGAATCGTATATGACCATCTATAGGACGCCTAGAAGCGTCTATGATTATCTATATTACGTCTAGAAGCGTCTATGATCATCTATAGGGCGTCTAGAATCGTATATGACCATCTATAGGGCGTCTAGAATCGTAGATGACCATCTATAGGGCGTCTAGAATCGTATATGACCATCTATAGGACGTCTAGAATCGTATATGAACATCTATAGGGCGTCTAGAATCGTATATGACCATCTATAGGACGTCTAGAAACGTCTATGATCATCTATAGGATTACTTAGTCAACAATGTGAGAACACTTTGCGTGTTCGATTATCTATAAAACGGATCACATTGGTTCATGATTATTATGCTCTTCCCAGCTTCTTTCATTTTCGCCAAAATAACAGTTCGCCGACCAATTCGGACAAAAAAAGGACGATTCGAGCTGTTTTGATGAGGAGGAGCGGACTAACATCTGTTGTTCTATGCAAATGGGGGAAAAGCAAAAATAAACGAGCGAAAATATATATATAAAGAAGGAAGAAGGGAAAAAAAACTATATTTCACGAAGTCCCTTATTCTTCTCCCTTCCTTGATGAATATACATTAGGGCCCCTCAGTTTTCGGCTCTGCTGGCGGCGGGGGTGTGAAGGCCGCCGATGCAAAATAAATAAGAACCCATTTATCATCCTCCCGAACTGACCAAGACTCATAAAAAATGAAGAGTCCACCCCTTAGGAAAACACTGTGAATAAATATGAAGAGGAATAACAAAAAGGCGCATATGCTAATCTACGAGTCTTACTTTGTTTTTTAGAATTTGAAAAATAATGAAGATTACTACTTGATTATACCTCATTTATGTAATGGACGCAAAATTTCGACGTCCGCAGCCTTTTTTTTACCCTCATCTGGACATTGGGTAAGATGTCATTAGCTAAAGGCATCGACTTTTACGGAAAAACGTGGCACAAAAGCTTCCCATTGTTCAGCTATTTGTAGTTCCTCAAACAACCTCAGAGTAAAATTTTTGATAAATCTCATGACCTTGACATCAAAAGCCCCTGTTTATTGATCGTTAATTGCTTTTGAGAGTTGGTTTTACAAAGGTAATTAAATTCTCTACAACTTTATTCAGTACTATTTTTTTGATTAGATGACGTCTTCCCTCTTCCGAGTGTAAAATAGAAAACCCCAGTTTTTATCCACCTCGTAGCTCCGGCACATTGGTCCTACAAAAATTGTATTAGATCAAAATGTAGCAATTCAATAATCTTTAATTTTGTGTACCTAAATACCATTTTGTCTACGACGACGCTTTTCGAGATATTGGCGATACTACGGAAAAATAATCAGCGTTTTTTTGATTAGATGACGTCTTACCTCCTTCTAAGGTGAAAATAGAAAACCACGGTTTTTTGTCCACCTCGTAGCTCAGATAAGTTTGGTCCTACAAAAAATCGTATTAAATCAAAATTGTAGCAAATTCAATAATCTTTAATTTTGTACTAAATATCATTTTGCCTACGACCTACGGTTTTCGAGATATTGGCAAAAAAACGAAGAAAAAAAAAAAAAAGTCACTTTTTTTTATTAGATGACGTCTTAACTCCTACAAAGGTCAAAATAGAAAACCCCAGTTTTTTGTCCACCTCGTAGCTCGGGCACATTTGGTCCTACAAAAAATCGTATTAAATCAAAATTGTAGCAAATTCAATTATCTTTAATTTTGTACTAAACATAATTTCGCCTACGACCTACGGTTTTCGAGATATTGCCGGAAAAAATCATCAATCAAATCACTTTTTGGATTGGATGACGTAGCTATTTCAGAGGTCAAAATAGAAAACCCCAATTTTTTGTCCACCACGTAGCTCAGGCACATTTGGTCCTACAAAATACAAAAAATCGTATTAGATCAAAATCGTAGAAAATTCCATTATCTTTAATTTTGTACTAAACATCATTTCGCTTACGTCCTACGGTTTTCGAGATATTGGCGAAAAAAGGAAAAAAAAATCACTTTTTTTAATTAGATGACGTCTTCCCTCCTTCACAGGTCAAAAAAGAAAACCTCGGTTTTTTGTCCACCTCGTAGCTCAGATACGTTTGGTCAAAATAGACCATTTTTGGATTGGATGACGTCTTACCTATTTCAGAGGTCAAAATAGAAAACCCCAATTTTTGTCCATCGCCGTATCTCGCGGGTCACATTGGTCCTAGTCTGAAAATAATGCGTATATAAATCAAACAATTGAACGCAAATATTGTAATCTTTCTTTGATTTGTACTCAATATCTATGTGCTCCTCGGACTACGACGTACGATTTTCGAGGTATTGGGGAAAAACGAAAAAAAAATCACATTTTTGACTTAGAGCGAGGTGCGAAGGGAGAGATGACGTCTACCGTCGCTATCAAAGTCACAAATAGCGACAACCACCCATGTCCAACTCGTATGCTCGAGCACACATTATTGGTCCTACAAAAAATCGTATTAGATGAAAATTGTAGCAAATTCAATAATCTTTAATTTTTTGCTAAGCATCATTTCGCCTACGACCTACGGTTTTCGAGATATTGGCGAAAAAAACGAAAAAACCCAAGCTTAGATTGAATTGACTATAACCAAGACTATGAAATTTTCTCAATTTAATCGAAAATAAGGCGGGAAATGGGTGCAGGTGAGCAAGTCAGAAGTGTCTCCTCATCAAAGGGATCATTAGCTTTCCTTCGCCCTCCGTCTCATCAATCCGAAAACCTCCGACTCATCAGTCTTAACAGAGCATGCTAGCCGCCCTCCGATAGTTCCAAGTGGCTTCTTAAAGATATACGATTTCAACATTTTTCTGTCTCTGCATCTGTTCACAGGTACAGGTCTTCTGCACGTGCAGATAAACCCATCGCGAGACCAATGTCCATCAAAGTTTTTGAACGCTTTTATGTGTAAAGAATATAAAACAATGTTTATTATAAATTTACTTATAATGGTAGCCAATACAGTATATTGTTATATTAGTGATAAGAAGAAAATGTTATTGATTTAGGGCGTGTTCTTGGTAAAATTTTGTAGTCGTATTTCATTAAATATAATGTACTTGTTATATAACTAATATAAAAATTGTCAGGTCGATTTCGAAGAGAAGAAATACTTCCTAAAATTGGCTGTATCAAATTAAAATGCATACTTATCGCCCTCCCTTGTAATGAGGAAGTTCTCAGTGGAATTATTGAGTGAGATTCACGGGTCGTTAAGCCCTCGGATGGGCATTTTTGGAAAGATTTTACGACGAGGAAACCCTCAAGAGGACCTATATAAAATCGATTAGATTGAAAGTCGCATATGTTTCACGTCTCTGTTTCTGTGAGTATTACTGTTATTACACTTATGATGCTGGTGTACTATAATTGTATTGTTGGAGGGAGGAATGTTATATACGTCGCACTATTAGATCGTCGCTCTCTCATCGTCACGACCACCCTCGGGAGAATCAGCGACGTTTCAAAGAGGGAAATCCGCGATTGCATTTCTAGAATCACCAGCGTTTTCGCGTTTTCTACTACCCTCCGTAGGCGGGCGGATCTGCTGAAAAACAAAATTTAGATTATGACGTAGTCTGTCTGCGTCTAAATACCGACTATCAGGCGTGTATAGATGCTCTGAAACCGACTATCATCGAAGTGTATGACAGACCATCGAAAACCTTTGATCATCAGTGTGTATGGAGCCAATGCTGAATACCGATATCATCGTGTATAGACCATCTAAAACCGATCAGCAGCGTGTAACAAATGGCATCTACAACCGATCATCAGAGTGTATGAGCATCTGAAACCGATTATCATCGTGTATGGACTCATCTAAAACCGATTATCAGACCGTGTACTGACCTAATCATAAAACATATTATCATCGTGTATGGACCAATCTAAAACTGATTATCAGCGTGTGTGGGCCACCTAAAACCGATTATCAGCGTGTATGGACCACTAAAACCGATTATCAGCGTGTATGGACCACCTAAAACCGACTATCAGCGTATATGGGAAATATAAAACCGATTCATAAGAGTGTATGGCAACTCTAAAACCATATAAAGTGTATGGCCATCTAAACCGATTATCAGCGTGTATAGACATCTAAAACCGATTATCATCGTGTGTGGGACATCTAAAACCGATTACCATAGTGTATTGACCATCTAAAACGATTACCATAGTGTATTGACCATCTAAACCGATTACATAGTGTATTGACCATCTAAACCGATTATCATCGTGTATGGACCATATGAAACCGATTATCATAGTGTATTGACCATCTAAAACCTATTATCAGCATGTATGGGCATCTAAACTAAAACCGCAGTATCATAGTGTATTGACACATCTAAAAACTATTGTCATCGTGTATGGCAACCATCTCTAGAAACCGATTATCAGCGTGTATGGACACATCTAAAACCGATGTATCATAGTGTACATTGCACCATCTAAAACCTATTATCATGCGTGCATGACCATCTTAAACTCGATTATCAGAGTGTACATACATCTAAACCTATTATCAGCGTGTCTGGACATCTAAAACCGATTCAATCAGTTTTATATAGACCATCTACAACGATATCAGCGTGTATAGACATCTAAAACTAATTATCAGCATGTATAGACCATCTAACTGCTGACTATATAGACTATATAAAACACTCAAATCAGTCGATTAATAATCTATAGAGACAGTCTCTATGAATGCCATCCAGAACCGTAGAGGACCATCTGTAGGCCATCACCTCTAGAGGTTTATCTCCATCTTGTATTTTTTATTTAATACTCATGTTCTCCCTTTCATAAAACGAACTCGCTAAAGGACGAATGATGTCTGATCTCATGCATTCGAGCTACATTAGAACCAAGGGGTCCTTCAACAACTCCCGAATTAAGATAATGGCTCCATAATTAACTTCCCAATTGTGGCTTTTTATTAATCGCGACAAAGACAATAAATTTATATTCTTTCTATATAAAAAAAGGCGGGTAGAAGGCTGGGGAATGTCGGGGAAAAGGGAAATCAATTAGAGCGTTAACGAATTGGCCAGTGAAGGGGAAATCTTCCCTTCTCTTATAGTTAACAGATTTGGACCCTTTTTTGTCTCTCTCATTATTTATAATATTCTTGTGACTACGTTCGTAAAATATGCCCTTAGTTTTTGCCAATGAGGGCTTTTCTGTCAGTTAATAAATGCGATGTTATTGACGTGACAAGGAAGACAAAAGAGGACGAAATATAAACAGATGTGACCTCTAACAATTCGTCTTTTCGACTCCTCGTTTATTTATTTTTCGACACTTGCACAGACTTTGATTGGATCTCATAATAAAATCTAATTATCAAAATGGTTGGAATCGTAATTGAAGTCGTAGCTTTCATGACATTTACTCCGCTGATCGCTTATGGATGGTTATGTGCGCTGAAAATCGGTTTATGTGGTCTCATACAGACACCGACGCTGATAATCGGTGGTTTTTGTTTTTGTTTTATATGGTCCATACAGACGCTGATAACCGTGTTTATATGTCCATACACGCTGATAATCGTTGTGTATATGGTCCATACACGACTGTATAATCGTGTTTATATGGTCACACACGCTGATACCAGTTTTAGACTGCGTCCATCAACCTATGTGATATCTGTTTAGATAGTCCATAACCTATGATAATCGTGTTTAGACAGTCGCATAACCTATGATATCCATGTTTTAGATCGTCTCATAACCTATGATAATCTGTTTTAGATGGTCCATACCTATGATATTGTTTTATATGGTCCACACACGCTGTTCATCTGTCTATTTGTCCATACACTCGCGTAATAGGTTTCAGGTAGGTTCCATACACGCTGGTATAGGTTTTTAGATGATGGTCCATATACACGCTCGCGTAATAGGTTTTACATGCGTCCATACCTATGATCAATCGGTTTTAGATGGTCTCTCTCTAATACGCTGACATAGTCGTTTTATATGGGTCCATACACGCTGATAATCGTTTTAGGGTGGTCCATACACGCTGGGAATCGTTTTGGATGGTCCGTGTGCACTATGATAATCGTTTTATATGGTCATAACTATGATAATCGTGTTTAGGTGGTCCGATTACACGCTGGTGGGTAATCGTTGCTTGAGGTCCATGCACTAGGATAAGCCGTTTCTTTTATATATGGTTCCATACACGCTGATAACCTGTTTTAGATGTCCATCAAACTTATGATAATCTGTTTTAGATGGTCCATAACTATGATAAGTGGTTTTATATGGTCCATACACGCTGGTCATCTGTAAAGTTGTCGGCATACACTCTGTTATAGGTAGTTTTTAGAGTTTGTCCATAACTATGATAATCGTTTTAGATGGTCTATCCACGCTGATAGTCGGTTTTAGATGGTCTATACACGCTGATAATCGGTTTTAGATGGTCCACACACGCTGATAATCGGTTTTAGATGGTCCACACACGCTGATAACCTGTTTTAGATGGTCTATAACCTATAATAATCTGTTTTAGATGGTCCATAACCTATGATAATTGGTTTTATATGGTCCATACACGCTGGTCATCTGTTTTTTTTTTTGGTCCATACACTCTGTTAATAGGTTTTAGATGGTCCATAACCTATGATAATCGGTTTTAGATGGTCTATCCACGCTGATAGTCGGTTTTAGATGGTTTATACAAGCTGATAATCGGCTTTAGATGGTCTATACTCGCTGATAATCGGTTTCATATGGTCCATGCGTCATATAGATGGTTTATGCGCGCTTTAGATGCCCTGTCTGATGATAAACCGATGGTCTATAAACGGTGAAGATCTGTTTATATTTAATTCACACAAAACTATTGTATTTCTAGATTCTGAGATGGTTAAGGGCGTGTTTTTCGTCGGTTTTATTTGAAATATAGGTGGCGATAAAAGGGCGAGTTTTCGAGTGGAGGTGGGATTCGGTAAAATTTGTCCCAGTGTCGCATCCACAGTTTGCTAGTTTGTCTTTTTCTCCGCCTCCCTCCCCAGGGCCCATCTAGTTTTTGTGTCCGCTCCCACCACAGGCCATTTGTTATATCGGCCACCCCTTGCTTCTCATCCGGTAATGTTCCCTCCCGATGCCAAATTCTGCTGAATACACTTCCTCCGAGGGGTGGTGAGGGTGGGGTGTGGACGGGTCCGGTCACATATTGTTCTCATTGTTGTTTTCCCTTTTTTTCCCCTCCCCCACCCCTTTCTTTCCCCCCTCCCCTTCACGTATTTAAAAGCTAATCCCCTTTTCCCAGAGTTTTGCACTTAGACGTCCAGAATCTGGGACATTTTTTATCTTCGCCCATTTGTCACCCGCACGATTTATTTGCTCGAAAGCTTTTAAAACCTCAGAAACAATGATTTCCGCTCTAAATTAAATATTAGATCGAAAAATAGAGCTGGGCGGATAAGTGCGGTCGGGTGACATGGATGACTGGATGGTTTGAGGTAGCCAAGGTTATTTGTTCAGCCTCGCGGCCTCAGGTAAGGGACCTCACTATACCGCAGCCTTATTACGTACCCACATTTATACGATTCACACAAAACCGCTTTTTTAACTCGGAAAAGAAGCGTGCCATTAATAAGGGCGATAAATCTGCCTTGAGCAAACATCGGGAGTTCCTAATCATCGCTCCCGAAGGTCTAATCACGTTTAAAACAAATATTAACATAAAAAAAGGTTCCTACGTTCATTTTGTGTTGAGGAATTAGTCAGGTGCGATGGGGATAAGGCACGGGCTTCCACTTAACGCTTTTTGTTTCCTCCTTCCAATTGCTGGGAAAGGAGAAACAAAAACGAGAGATGAAGAAAAAAGAACGTTTTCTAGGCACCTTCACTTTGAGGAGGACGTTACGGCCGATAGGTTCGAACCGATTGGGATAAAAGATGAAAATGAAGATTTTTCGATGGTCTCTATAGTATCTCAAAAAACTGTCTATAGACCGTCTGTACTCTATAGGATCTCTAAAACGATCTATGGAACATCTAAAACCGTCTATATTATCTCTAAAAGTGTCTATGGGCCGTCTAAATTCGTCTGTAGATTTCTAAAAGCGTCTATAGTGTCTCTAAAACTGTGTATTCACCATCGAAAACCATCTATTAGCGTCTATGGCCATACTTAGCCTTCCGTCAAAATACATAGGCCGTCTAAAACCGTCTAGCAGTTCATCTGACTGTCTTTCAGCGAGACCATCGGCTAAAAGTGTCTTATCAGCGGCTATAGATTATCCTATCAGCGTCTGTACATTATCCAAAGCTATCAGCATTTATAAGTGACTAAATCGTCTATAGTCCTACACATGAATAGACGTGGTGACAAAGCGTCTATTAGCGTCTAACTGTCTATCATCACTCAAAGCATCTTATCAGCATCAATATGATTTTCGAATGGTAAACACGAAAAGAGTAGGGACGTTTAAAAGGCGACCCTCCCTCCGAACTGGTTTTAACACACAATCGGGGCGTCCGGAGGGCCTTTCGATCAATCTCCCGCGTAATTGAGCCGTGTACGTCTCTTCTGGGTGGCCGACAAAATCCTCGTAATTAAAAAGCGCAAAAAAGGCGCTAAAGGGGAAAAGAGGGATGACGCTTTTTTGCGGTGGGTGCATACGAAGGGGAGATCTCCCCTTTTAGGAGGTCACTAGACAAATTAGTTCAGTGTCACACGTCATTCTGTTTCTAAAAATGTGATGTTTTGACTTTTCGATTTTTCTTCTCTTTCTCGCCATGACGCCTGATCAGATGAAATACTCCGAAGCCAACATGAACGCGAGTCGTTCCAAAAATGCGGAAAAAGTTCAAAAATCGTGAGCAGATCCTCGTCGAAAGCGAACTGAATGGCATGAAGGAAGACATCGAGAGGATTCTTAAGATGAAAAACAATCCAGACAGAAGGGCGATATGTTTCTCAGTAAATATTCCTATATACAGAGCTAGAGTGGACCAGCAGTTTTTTCCGGAATATAAACTGCTGTTCCACCCTACACCGTGTACAGGGCGGAAATCAACATTTAAAAAGCCAATTTTCGTCAAAAACCTCAAAATCAACATTTTAAAGCCTAATTTTGGTCAAAAATCCTCGAAATCAACATTTAAAAAGCCTAATGGTGGTCAAAAATCCTCGAAATCAACATTTATGAAGCCTAATTTTCGTCTAAATCATCAAGAATCACATTTTTAAAGCCAAATGTTCGTCAAAACTATAATGAACGTAGTACCTCAGGAAAAAATACAGGCCAGTCGGTAGATCGAACCCGGGACCTTCACAATGGGAGGCTTTCGCGCTACACGTAGCTAACTAGACCGGATACTCAAGTACCTGAGAGTCCTCCCCCTTTACTAGAAGGCCTAAGAGTTCCTCGACTACAACACCATCTTCCCTCATTTTTACCAGGTACATCTGATTGACTAGCGGTCGCGGGACGGCAATGGCTGCGCAGGCATAGCTGCTCCGAACCGTGACAGCAATATCTGCGGCAATATAGCTGCTAAACCAGTCGAGTATCCCCATCTTCGTCGCCATATAATAAACGTAGTACCTAAGGAAAAAATACAGGGCCAGCCGGTAGGATCGACCGGACCTTCACACTGGGAGGCTTCGCTCTACCCACGTAGCCTAACTAAAATAGACCGGATACTCAAGTACCTGAGAGTCTTCCTCCCCTTACTAGAAGCCTGAAGAGTTCCTCGACTGACAACCAAAACCCCAAAATCAACCATTTTTAAGCCTAATTTTGGTCAAACACACTCAGAAATCAACATTTATGAAGCCTAAGTTTTCGTCCAAAAACTCGAAATCACATTTAAAAAGCAAATTTTCGTCAAAACACCTCAATCACATTTTTCGCTTAATTTTGTACACACACCGCGAAATCACATTTTAAAAGCGCTAATGTTTGGTCAAAAAACCTCGAATTAACATTTATGAAGCCTAATTTTCGTCCAAAAACATCCAAAACAACATTTTTAAAGCCAGCCTAAATTTTCGTCCAAAAACCTCGTATTCAACATTATGATGCGCTAATTATCGTTCAAAACCTCATATTCACATTTATGAAGCCATTTTTCGTCACAAAAACCTCAAAATCAACGTTGTTAACGTGCATTTCTTTGTCAAAAACTCGAAATCAACGTGTTAGAAACCCAATTTGCATTCAAAAACCGCAAGTTTGAACATTGAAAACTAGCGAGCGAAAGGTTTTAATTTGTTTAAAAGTGGGGCGCACTGTGAAAAAGTTGGGAACCTCTTTTTCGCTGAATATGTTTTCGAAGAGCCAATTTTCTGTCAAAATTTCTGCGCACACCACACCCCAACTAGAACCCTTAACTGAAAACCCACCCACGAACCTAAGGTCCCAGTTCCGTCCGCCCCTGACCGCTGTATAGCAATCACTCTCGAGCCATACGTCACTTCTACTGCCAAGAGACAGAGGGCATCAAAGAATCGCTAGCTACACGAAGAGTTTTTCAAATTCAGGACCAGAGAAGAGAAGAAATCAAAAGGCGCGCTGAAATCCGACAATGTAAGATTCGCTCATCCAAAAAGAATAATTTCAATAAATTTTTCCAGCGTAGGTGAAGGCCCTCCACGGTCCTTTAGTCCTCAAAATCACCACGCGACGCTTCAAGTGTAAGAACACTACGATATGTGTAGGAGGAGAGAGAGGAGGTGCATTCATGGATAAGTGTCCGTCAATGACTGCAGTTACTGAAGGAAATGAAGCTTTGAGACGTGGAAGACCCGAA
>JAGWEN010000742.1:0-59118 GCA_018703685.1 Orius laevigatus
CCCTCTCCCCCCCCCCCCTCCCTTGCCCCTTCTCCCCTCCCCCCCCCCCCCTCCTCTCCCCGCCTTATTCTCCCCTCTTTTCCCTCCCTCCTCCCCCCCTACCTCTCCCGCCCCCCTTCCCTTTCCCCCCCCCCCCCCCTGGCATGTGGATCCCCATACAGCCCCTTTTTTTTTAAATAACTTTTTTTTTTTAGGTATAAAAGAGGAGATTAATGACTTCAAAAAGAGTGAAGACAAGACTGATAATGTGGCTGAATTATCTGAGGTAATTATTCTTTTTAAAAAAGCATAAACATAATTTTATACTCTTTGCTTTAAACAGGACGACGATAGCGATATAAGCGTCTTAACGCTCAAAGAATATGCGTCGTTGGAAGACTTTGACTCCGTCCCTTTGGACGACGAAATTCCAAGCCTTTCAAACACAAAAGAGCAAAACAACTTCTACGAAGATCTTATCACAGCTTTAGAAAAAAATGGTTCTTCTTTGAGCCTCAAATGTTCAAATAATAATTTAACTTTTTAGCCATCAAACAAGGCATCGTTGAACCCGATGCGAACAATATAAACTCAAAAATATTGGCGACGTTAGCCGAGGAGGAGAAAAACAACTTCATCGTTTGCCCGAAATGCCAAAAGCCACAAATCCAAATTGAAGAATCTGACAGAAATCTACTTCTGAAATCATTCG
Source organism: Orius laevigatus (assembly GCA_018703685.1). NCBI lineage: Eukaryota > Metazoa > Arthropoda > Insecta > Hemiptera > Anthocoridae > Orius > Orius laevigatus. The sequence continues at coordinate 692 of JAGWEN010000742.1, forward strand.
AAATAATTATATGTGAATGTAAATCTTTATAAATTTGAAAAATTTTGTTATAACTATCGGACTGAGATTTGTATGCTCATCGTTACCATAGGGCTCAGTATTCGCCAGCATTAAATTTTATTATTTTTATAAAATAATTAATTTTTGTTTTCTTTCCATGTTGCTTTAGTCATGTAAAATATATTATTTGAATCATTTTTAGCCTTTTTTAATAATGTGTACCCTCAAATCTGAATTTTCAGAAATGGGTAGAGAGTGAAAATGACACATTTTTGTCTTATATCAGCTCTTTATGGGACAAAAGCCTGGGCTTCACGTGGTGAGAAATACCTACCTATTGGTTTTTTTTATTATCTCGAAAACGGCGATTCGTAGAAGAAAAATTAATAAAATAAAAGTTGTAGAGAATTACCTAATTTTCCCAAGCCGTTGTCGATTTTAATATCTTTCGAAAAAATCGACCTATGAAAATTGCCATAACTTCGTCTTAAAGTAAAATTAATTCTCTACAACTTTTATTTTATTAATTTTTCTTCTCCGAGTCGCCGTTTTCGAGATAATCGGAACAAAGCAACTTTTTATATCCACGTTCCTTTTTGTGTTTCTCCCTCTACAAAAAAGGGACAAAAGGCTGGGCTTCACGTGGTGAGAAATACCTATTGGTATCTCGAAAACGGCGATTCGTAGAAGAAAAATTAATAAAATAAAAGTTGTAGAGAATTACCTAATTTTCCAAGCCGTTGTCGATTTTAATATCTTTCGAAAAAATCGACCTATGAAAATTGCCATAACTTAGTCTTAAAGTAAATTAATTCTCTACAACTTTTATTTTATTAATTTTTCTTCTCCGAGTCGCCGTTTTCGAGATAATCGGAACAAAGCAACTTTTTATATCCACGTTCGCTTTTAGCGGATTTCCGTAGGAAAGTAGGCTTATTGAGGTGGTCGTCACGGAGGCTCCCAGGCTAGAGGCTTATATATTCGTGATCAGGAAGCTCTGGGGATCACAAAAATATAGGATGTTCCTTTCAGTTATTTATATATATATATATTTATATATATATATATAATATATATATATTTATATAATAGTACTAAGTTCGGGGTATCACAAAGGAGGAGAAAAGACACGAAAATAAAAGAAAAACTCACAAAAAATGAAATATTTCGGCCCGTCGGGCCTTCCTCGGTCAGAAGAGGACAACTGAATCAAGCGGCGTCGTTGGATGATACGAGCTGATAAGCACGTGCGCGATTTTGTAGGGTTAGGCATTGACGTCACGGTTGGGTATGTCTCATGTGGGAGAGGGTTGGGTAAAAGGTTAGGGTAAAAAGCTGATCTAAATCCAAACGATGAGCCAAAAACACGAGCCAAAAATATCTCAGACGAATTCTCATCACCTACCCCTTTAAACAGGTCCCCTTTCCAGCAAAATAACGTGCCAGTACATAAGATGACAACCTCGGAGGGGATTGTGACCCATCGTCAGCCCTCTGCCCACGCCAACAGAACCCCCCATAACCCCTAATACGACCAATACGATAACAGCACCTGAAAACCCGTCTCCAAATCCTGAAAACCAATTTGCCCCATACCTAGACCCCACCTCCAGCATCTACAACCTATCAAACAGAGAACTAAATTCAACAGAAATAAGCATCCTCGAAAAGGACTCTCTTTTTCCCCCACACCACACATAAACACATTCCAAATTATAAATGACACCATAAGATTTGTACCCACCTCAGGTGGAAAGTCTTTTGGGACAAACCTGAAACAAAAACACTAATAACCGAACCAAAGCACCAACTCCAACCAACCACCCTCACTTACAAAATTCAAAGGCCCTGCCAAAAAGCTACCACCAAAAGAAGATCAGAACCACCCAGTTGAAGTCTACATCAATCAAATCCTGTCCGAATTATCCTCTCCAAACTTCTTTGAGGACATTCCTAACACACATAAAAATCTTACTAAACAACAAGAGAATGCCCTCAATAATTTAAAAAAAGACAACACTATAATCATCCTCCCAGCAGACAAAGGCGGCAAAACCGTAATCCTAAACAAAAATGCCTATTTAGAAGAAGCCTACCGCCAGCTTAGAGACACCACCCAGTACAAAACCTCGAAGAAGACCCCACCGATAGTTTACACTAAAGACATCAAAAAATTCCTCAAAAAATACTGTCCAAAGAAAATCTCAACCCCATAGACACTGATCTTTTGCTGCCTGAAAATCCAAGACCAGCTGCTTTTTACATGCTACCAAAAATACACAAAAAATTTCTATCACCCCACCCGGACGCCCAATAGTCTCCTCAATTAACTCTCTTACTGAAAGGATATCAGCATTTATTGACTCCCATCTTCAACCCATTGTCACCGCCCAACCCTCCTACATACGTGATTCTTTTGACTTCGTCGAAAAATTAAAAAATGTACAAATACCTCCTGGATCGTCCCCCATCTTAGTAACTCTTGATGTCACTGCCCTTTACTCGAATATCCCACACTCCGCAGGCCTCCATTCCCTCCAGCATTTCCTATCACAGAGACCATTACCACACAAACCCACCACTGATTTCCTTCTGTCACTCTCTAGGTTCGTACTCGAGCGTAATTATTTTACATTTGAGGGCGAATTCTTCCTCCAGCTCCAAGGGACAGCCATGGGGACGAAGATGGCGCCATCTTACGCCAACCTCTTTATGGCCCTCTTGGAACAATCCTTCCTTAACCAATCCCCCATTAAACCTCTCCTTTGGGTTCGCTTTATAGATGACATTTTTTCATCTGGACCCATGACTCCCCCAGCCTCGACCAATTCCTTAACAAATTATACAGCACAAGCCCAGTTGCCTTCACATGTGAAACCTCAACATCGTCCATACCTTTCCTTGACGTCCTAATCACAATAATTAATGACTCCATCCTGACCTCCGTTTACCACAAACCTTCTCGAACACCACAGTATCTCAATTATAATAGCTGCCATCCCCCTCACGTTTTCAAGTCAATCCCCTATTCTCTCTCTACACGATACCACCGCCTTTGTAATGACCCACCCACCCTCAAAACACATCTAGACACACTAAACAAAAACCTCTCTAACAGTAATTACCCACAACACCTCCTATCCAAGAAAATCCTCCCCGCAAACAAAAAATTCCAACCTCAACAACAAAATAACTCCACCCAGAGACCCCCATCCCTTATAACCTGCTTTTATCCAGGATCGGACAAAATCCGAAAACTCCTAAAAGACCTCTCACCTATCATCACCACCCACCCATCCACAAAAAACCTCTTTCCGACTGCACCCACCATAACCTACCGCCGCCCATCCAACCTTAAAAACATTCTGGTCAAAACCAAACCCCCCACCATACCACCGATCCCAGGTTCCTTCCCATGCAATAAACCCCGTTGCAAACTATGCCCACTACTCTCCCCAAGCACCTCTTTCACCAGTCCCCTCAACAACAACACCATTAATATCCGCTTCCACTCCTCCTGTCAAACCCCCCGAGTTATATACATTCTAACCTGCACCAAATGTAATAGTTTTTATGTGGGTAAAACCACCACCGCATTTAACCTAAGAGTCAATAATCACAGAAAATCAGTAAAAAACAAAGAGGATTGTCCAGCAGCAGTCCACGCCTTAAGCCATGACCCATCCGCCACATTCGATCAAACATACCGCATACTTATTATCAAAAACTTCCCTCCCGGCACCCCAGACTCAGTTATAGAATCAGACGAACTCACTTACATTTGGTTCCTCCAGGCTCACACCCCTCCAGGGTTAAACATAAGAAAATGATAATAAGAGAAAAGAATTTTTTAGAATTTTATTTATTTATTTTATTATTATTATTATTATAATTTATTTTTTATATATATTTATTTATTTTATCTTATTTTTTATTTATTTATTATTTTCCATCCCAAATTATATTATTATTATTAATAATTACCTACCTTATAACTACCTATTTATATAACTACCTTTTTACCCTAACCTCTCCCACATGAGACAATACCCAACCGTGACGTCATGCGCTAACCCTACAAAAGCGCGCACGTGCTTATCAGCTCGTATCATCCAACGACGCCGGCTTGATTCAGTTTGTCCTCTTCTGACCGAGGAAGGCCCGACGGGCCGAAATATTTCATTTTTTGTGAGTTTTTCTTTTATTTTCGTGTCTTTTCTCCTCCTTTGTGATACCCCGAACTTAAGTACTATTAAACCAGAGTGGTTGTTTCAAATTCAAAGTGAAAATTATAATATATATATATATATTTATATATGTACCGACGCGATAACTCGAGCTAGGATTGTTTTGAATTAAACGAGACTTGGTATTTAAAGCTTTGTTTCACCAGGTAGAAGCCTATTGAAAATGGCTGTGATCGAGCAAGCGGTTCTGGTACTTCGCTTAGGGCATAAAGGCATTTTCGTGATTTTCTCGGAACCTGAAGGTTGAGATGGTTGAAATCGTGACGGGAAGGTCCTAGGGGCCGAGGGATCATAGTTAATAGCAGTTCGAAATCTCAAATCGGTTCTGGGACTTGGCTAAGGGGCCTAAATGGAATTTCGTGATTCTTCACGATACCCGAAAGTTTGAGGATGTTGGAAATGGTGACGGAATATATTATGGCCCGAGGACCATAGTAGAGACAGTTGGTAATCGCCTAAGCGGTTCTGAGGACTCTCCTGAGGACTTAATGGAATTTCGTCATTTAGAAAATAAGAGCGAGGAGATGGTCGAAATCGATTATAGGAGCTGCTCATGAACAGAGAATTCACATTTGACAACAGATCAAGCCCGCATACGAAGAGGAAGTTACTTCTTAGGGCATTGATGAAATTTATTTTAGAATTTGAACTTTTGGCGGTGAAAATCACGTGGTTTAATGAAATATACTGAGCCATAGGCTTGGAAAATTTTCCGCCGATTTCTAGAGGAATTTTAGCTATTGTGGTCGGTGCGATGGAGGCTCCGGGCTCAGAGACCCATTTCATTATTTTACTGTGGCGATAACCAGGACATCAAAGATAGGCTTAGGGAAGGCCTTTCCGGAGGAAATCCGCTGCTTCTCGAGGCTGCCTCGAGGACTTTTTGTGTTTCTCCCTCTACAAAAAATTCAAATATCGATGTCGAATTTTCGATGTATCGATAGTTTATCAAGAGATTTCCCGCTAAAAATGAGAGTTCCCGCCATTTATGTGCAACAGGGAGGTTCTTGTCGTCAAGGAACAGGGAACTTCTAATTTTCCCATCAAATTGTGAAATTAAAACTTAAAAGACCCATAAATTGACAAAATGGAGTTTAAAAAGACCCCAGTTAATTACAAGGAGATGAAAGGTATAATAAACTTATAATCGATCCATTTTTTATTGAAGACTTCTTTTCAGAGAAATTCAAGGAGTTTTTGATCACATTCACCGCCACCGATGAATCCGGAGGAACTTACATGAAATACGCTGAAAGCCTCACGAAACTCGCAAATCGAGAACAGGTATGCTGTCTGGTGATTCATTGTTGCTGGATTCCTGTTTTCTCCCAAAATTTTTGATTTATCTTCAAACTATAGCCATGACATTCATTCAACAGGTTAGTCTCTACATAGAGCTGGACGATTTATTCGAGTTCGACAACAGTCTCGTTCAACCAATCATCGACAACGCTCGTCGCTTCATCTCCATCTTTGGCGACCTCGTTCAAGAACTCTTGCCTGACTATAAGACTCTTGATGTAATATTATCTATAATGCAAACCATTTCCTTATCATTTTTATTATAGAAAATTGCCAAAGATACTTTTGATATCTACATCGAACATCGAGTTCTCATGCAAAATCGTGCTGCTATCGGTCAGCCTCCACAAAACAACAAAGATCCGTTGAATGAATACCCGAAAGAATTGATGCGAAGATTGTATGTTTAACTTGAATTGTTATTTGTTAAAACCATTTTTTTAGTGAGATTTACTTCAAAGATTTATCAACTGCAAAACCGACTTCGATTCGTGATATTAAAGCTCATTTTATTGGAAAGTTGGTGACGATGAGGGGTGTCGTGACTCGGGCTAGCGATGTCAAGCCGTTGGTAGTTGTCGCCACTTATACTTGCGACCAATGTGGCACTGAGACTTATCAACCAGTAAGTTTTTGTTCACTCTTATGTTTAGTCCAGGAGGTGAAAAAAGGGCCCCCAATCGCAAAAGGTAGTTGTTGCACCCCCTCACTCCTGTGCTTCGTCCGCCATTTTGGAAAACCGGCCAGATTTGCCACTTTTTTCAGTTTTTGATCTCATAAAACCTTTTGCAATTTCAAACCCTAATTCTTCTGGACTAGTTTTTAAAATTAAAATTTTTAGGTCGCATCGATGACTTTTATGCCGATAACGACTTGTCCGAGCAATGAATGTAAAAACAGCAAAAGCGCTGGGAAACTTTATTTGCAATCTCGTGGCTCGAAGTTTACCAAGTTTCAAGAATTGAGGATCCAAGAGCCGAGTGATCAGGTTCCCATGGGAAGCATTCCTAGGTCGATGACCATCTTTTGCAAAGGAGAGACGACCCGAAAATGCGCTCCAGGCGAACACATTGAAGTTACCGGAGTTTACCTTCCTCTTGTCCGGACCGGTTGGCAACAACTAAAAGCTGGATTGTTATCCGAAACTTTTGTTGAAGCTCATGTAAGATTGGAAATAACTCTATATTGTTTTTATTGAAATTTAGAGGGTTGAAAAATTGAGCAATCTGGATGATAAAATGGGCGAAGGTGATTTATCCGAAGATGAAATTAAGAGGCTCAGCAGCGACGATTTTTATCATAAATTGTCTGCCAGTCTTGCCCCTGAGATATACGGACATGAAGACGTCAAAAAAGCGCTTTTGCTTTTGCTTGTTGGCGGTGTGGATAAAAGCCCAGACGGAATGAAAATAAGAGGTATTTTGATTTCGTTTGTTTTCGGATTATAAAATTTTGTAGGAAACATCAATATTTGTTTGATGGGAGATCCTGGAGTTGCGAAATCGCAGTTGTTGGGATATATTCAAAGGTTGTCGCGTCGTGCGCAGTATACGACTGGTCGAGGATCGTCAGGTGTTGGCTTGACTGCTGCAGTCGTCAAAGATCCTTTGACGAACGAGCTTGTTCTTGAAGGAGGCGCCCTTGTTCTTGCCGACCAAGGGATCTGCTGCATTGATGAATTCGACAAAATGGCAGATTTCGACCGAGTCGCCATTCACGAAGTCATGGAACAGCAAACGATTTCAATCGCCAAAGTAAGTTCATATATTTTAGTAATCTTTAATTTCAAATAGGCTGGAATAATGACACGTTTGAATGCTCGAGTGAGCATTTTGGCTGCTGCTAATCCTGCTTATGGAAGATACGATGTGAGAAAAACGGTCGAACAAAATATCCAGCTTCCGGCAGCTCTTCTGTCACGTTTTGACCTTCTCTGGCTCATCCAAGACAGAGCTGAAAGAGACACCGATTTGAGGCTTGCTCAACATATCACTTTTGTACATAAAAACAACAGCCAACCTCCAACTCAATTCGAACCTCTTGACATGTCCCTCATGAGGCGCTACATCGACCTTTGCAAGCGCATCAATCCGACCATTCCTCAAAACCTAACTGAGACTATTGTCGAGGCTTATGTTGATATGAGAAAGGTAAATTCGCATTTTTATTAGTATGGACTAAAACTTTGATAATAGGAAGCGAGGAATAGTAAAGATATGACGTTTACATCAGCCCGTAATCTTCTGGCGATACTGCGTCTTGCTACAGCTTTGGCTAAACTTAGACTTGCAGACACCGTCCTTTCTGAAGACATATCGGAAGCGATGCGTCTTCTCCAAATGAGCAAAGCGTCTCTCGCATTCGGTCAAGAAGCTACTTCGAGGCCATTGTCTGCAGTCGATAGGATCTTCTCCGTCATAAGAGAACTTGCTGCGGGATCACAAACTGTGAGCTTGAGCGATGTACGCGATGCCTGCGCCTTAAAAGGCTTCCAGGCTGGACAAGTCGACGACTGCTTGGAAGAATATGAGCAGCTCAATGTTTGGCAAGTCAACCAAGCAAGGACTACTTTAACTTTTGTTTAAACTACCTTTTAAACCTTTTATTTATACTTTTTCTCTCATTTTTTTTTAAATAAAGCTTTTTCCATATTTTTTGTAACTTCATACAAAACCTGATAATTTATTATATTAACAACTATACACTAAAACAGCCATTTAAAATATGTTGATTTCAGGAACCAATTTTTGTACAAATTAACATGGTGGGGTCGATACTACGGTTATAAATATAAGCTTGTGCTGATCTATTAAGCTAAAGATCTAGTTTGGCGAAAGAACTACTTGGTTTGGGTTTTTGATGGAATAAGCGGGAAAACGTGACCCTAGTTGGTGGGCCACGTCCACGAAGGTCATGGGGGGTGGATTATTTTCATGATCCAATCTGCGGTGTGTTCGACTTTGTGGTAGATGCCCGGCTGGTGGTCAATGGCGCAGCCAAATCCTGCAGAAGTGATACCTGCAAGCGTCCATCTTGAATTCTCGTGGACGATCAACGGACCGCCGGAATCTCCCTGAAAAGATTCATTGAAAGCAAAATTGGATGCTGGAGACATACCAGACAAGCATCCATGTGGCCATCACTATGCCCTGCGCAGAACATCTCTTTATGGAGTTCTACTCTTATATTTTTATGCCTGTGCCATTTCAGGCATTCATCATCACTCAATATTGGGACGATAGCTTTACGCAAAACATTTGTTCCTGTTTTACCTATAAAGAGCCATAAGAGGTACTGATTTATAGTAAATTATACCATAACTTGTGTCCGTTTTCCCCCATCCAGCGACAAGTCCCATCTTCCCTTTGAACGACGTCCCTTTTTTAGGGAGGCAAATCGGTAAAATGTTTTCCCGAAATGCGACACTTCGAGTCAGTTTCACCAGAGCTATGTCAAACCTAAAAGTCAGTTTAGCAAAAATTCTATGGAGCGCTTGCTTATACCTGTCAGGTTGCGACCTCCTAAACTGGAAGTTAGGATGAATGAATTTGTGCGAAACACGATGAACTTCTTCAGGATAAGGCTCAGGAAAGCGGCCTGTATTTTGCGTATCGTGTTCTCCCAAATAGACTAGTATATCTCGCAACTGTGCTCTAAAATACAAATAAAAAGAAGGGAAAGGAATAATTTAAGCGTTTCTCATTGTATAAGCGACAAAAAACACCTTTTTCACGGTTAGAATTTGACATTGTGAAATGAACTAATTGTGCAATAAGTGGGTTAAAGTTAATTGTGAAGCCGAAGAAAGAGAAAAGGGCCGAACCTGTGAACACAATGTGCGGCGGTTAGGACAAAATATTGAGAAACGAGAACTCCTCCGCATTGGTAGCCGGCGATCCTGAGATGAGCCTGCCAGGGAAGCTCGCCGAAATAGGCTTCCGAACCGCCGATGATTCGCTTTTGCAGGACCATAGCGGGCTGCCCGCAATTCACCGATATTGCTGTAAAATGAGTGAGGTTAGGTTAAATCATTTAGGTTAGTGACGAAATTTTCGTCCCTTTTGTGGCTAATTATTTTATTTAAATGGTGGAATAAAAACTAGAACAAATTTAATGGACGATTAGATCTCAAGTCAAGTGAATGAAGTTCCAGACGCTTTTGAAGCGTGACTTGACGAAACTGTCTGAACAATTTTCATGAAAGCTTCTTTCCCCGCATAAGGAGTTCGTGGTTGCGGTTTAAGTATTTGACTTTTCTATAAACTGGGAATCGGTGGTATAAAGATGAGGCGAAAATGTGCGTTTAATCCTTTATTTGCTATTTCAAAAACGATTTTTCAGACAATTTAAATGATTGAAAGGCCATAAAAGGGCTTAACTTGGACACTGTCTAGCTGTTCTTGAAATATCTGGGTTTAAAGGAGCTATAGCCCAGTCAATCTAGGGCCCTGGGGGCGGACACGCTAAAAGTCCCGAACTGAACCTCCCTTTTATTTTGCCCTCTTCGACCGTACTAGTCGACCCTCTTCGACTGGACTATTTTTTGATGCTTAGGGCCTTTGCGGCCGTAAGGGTCTTGGGAACCAACTTACCGTTCATCCTGTTGATGGAGTCGCGCCTTCTTTGGATTTTAGGCGGCTCGATTTTCTGAGGTTTCGGCGGGACGCAGCAGGCGAAAATCCAAGAAGAAAACGGAAACGAAGACGAACATCCTGATTCGGAACGTCCACCAATGAGCCAGCAAGCAAGACTAAACGTGCAGCTAAACGTCTCGCCTCTGTACTGACATGTGTCACCGCGACCGCGTTCTTTTTCTTCATTACCATCTGGAAAATTGCGGTCTCAGTATTTTGAAAACTTTCTATCGATGATTTGGCTTTTCAATACGAAGGTATTATTTAGAAGGGGTGGGAAAGGTGAAGTGATCTTTGATTAAGGGGTCTCTGAACGGGAAACGGGTTGTGGAAGCGAACTTGACCTTGTAACGGCCTTGCTCTCAGAAATCGGGGTCATCTCTCTTGTTCTACATCTTAAGTCTTTTAAAGACCAAAAGCATCGAGACAGAACCCGAAAGCGCCCTACGCCTCTCACCCCGGAATCGAACAAAACAACGATTATTCCCGAACCGAAAAGAAAAATAACAACCGGAACTCCTAGAAAAAGATTCACTCGTCCCCGTTCATGGACCACCATGACATCCTAGATTACAAGATTTTTTTGGATCATGTTTTCGTTAGATTTTTTTTTTACATCGAAATTTTCTTATAGAAAAATTAAATTTGTTTTTGTGATAGTTGACTTTGTGACACGCTTTATGACCGACATGCAACATGAACTCAACAATTCTACAGTTAACTGACCCCTGAGGCGTTTTCCCCTTTCTAACATTATAGGGACAAACTGTCATTTTCCCTTTCTCTGTACCAATTATTTTTCCGAAATTCATTCATACTCACGAACTGCTCGGCCGTCAGCGAACCATAAAGCGAGTGTGAATGCGAAAGCCATCGCTCTCATCATACCTGAAATGAAAAAACGATTTTGATGAGTAGGAGACAAATTAAATTTGTAGTTTTTGGCCCTGCACTATTTTATGATTTCATCTTTAGGACCATAAGGGTATTCTAAATCCAAGTTTGCGTCACCTCTCCCTACTGTGCTTCGTCCGCCATTTTGAAAAACCTTTTCAAATTTGGCACTTTTTTCAGTTTTTGATCTCTAGCGCAAAAACAATGCATTTTAGTGACTTAGCCACGAAGTAAAAAAGAAATATTATTAAATTCTGCGTCTAATGAGCTTTCGAAAGCCAAAATCGGTTTAGCCGTTCAGGAGATATCAGCAGATATCGATGTTCAAAAATGACCCTTTTTTTAAGGCTAGAGAACAAAAAAAATGTGGTTTTGATTTTAAAATCACTTTGCACTTTCACCTCGAAATCACTTTTTAAAAAGTGCAAATGACTTCTTTTTTTGTAACTTTTTTCGTCGTTTTTTTTCTCCTTCTGTATCTGCATAGGGAAAGTTAGGAGCCTGTATGTCCTCAAACTTCTTCCCCGTGACTACTTTCATTTTAATAAAATCGTGCTCGTCTTTTGAACGGTCACAAAACTCCGTTGGGAGAGAAAGAATGGGATTCTCAAATTGATACACGAGGACTTCGTGAAATGGTTCTTTAGGAATAATGAAAGGGGCTCTCTTAATCAACCCCGTCCTACATTCGCTAATTTCATCCGAGGGCCCTTCCACTCCCTTTCATCTTTTTTCGTTTACCTCAGATTTCATGTTAAAACGCGAAAATGAGCACTTCGAGAAATCTGGATTAGAAGGTCACAAGTTAAATTATTGTACTTTTCCTTTGCGACTCTTTTGTACCTATTCATGAGGTTCAAATTTACATTTTTAAGTGGAAAAAAGGCAAAAGAGTCCTTTCATCCTTTTTGTCCGCTAAGTAAAGGAGACTTATTTTTTAAGTGGTGCGAATCGAATGGTCCTAAAAATCGCAACTGGAGCGGGACTACTGAAAATTACTCACGACTTGGTGACAAATAAGAGCCTACCCAAGAAAACAAAATGAGAAATTAGTGCATTTCACACTGTTTTCTCCAAATGTCTTATAATTAAAAGAACTTTCAAACCATATACATTAAGCAAATCGGTTAAGAATTAAGGTTCGAATAATTTAACTTCATTATTATTATTATTTTATTTTTTATATTTAGGTCATGTTTGAGGGTCTACTAACGGCTGACAATGAGATATTGAGTTCGAGTAGACTCAACTTTAAATTGCGTTTTCTTAGCTCCATGTAGACCCATTTACCTGAAATTTGGCACAGATCTTCTTTAATATGGTAAGAAAAAGCCCTAAAAATTTCAAGTCGATCGGATCACAGGGAGCTGAGAAAACGCAATGTCAATTTTTGGCTGATGGTCCACTTATAAATTGCTGAATAGGTACCACTCTTGAGCTATTTGATGAAATGTTCTCCACAACTATCTTTAGACTTGTTGAAAGGACACGAAACCGCTCCACTTATGGGGAGTTCCTAGCCACATTATCTATTAAAAAGTGAATATCTCTTGAGGTTCCTAAGGGACCCAGAAGATTAATTTCTGATATTTTAAAATTATGACTAGAAGTGAAATTCAAGTGAAATTGGACTCCTTTTTGGTTTTGGTTTATTTGATAGAGTTCCAAATTTCTAGATTTACAAGAGACCTACAACAATTTTGACCCTTTTTTGGTTCTAAAATTTAAGGGTTGCGATTGATAACTCACATGCGAAAAAGGCGAGTTGTGCAGAGATGGTAGTCGGGCCGGCGTCATGGCTCTACTATGCTTGATGGAGGTCAGACTCTCGAGAAGCGAGACCGTTACACACGGAGAAGGAGTAGCTAACCCGCCATTGGTTAAGAGCGAAGAGGGTTTACAGAACGACCTTGAAGCCTGAGGGATAAAAGGCTCCGTTTTAAAGAAACGACCTTGAAATCGGAAGATTCGTGATGGGGTTGAAGCCGAATCGTGGCCGCATAAGTAAATCACCGATCAACCCCATTGCAACTCATTTACACAGTTTCCTAGCTTCGAACTTCCGGTTTATGATTTTTTGAATCAAACAAAAGCCCCTTTTGGTTCCGCTAGACAAATAAATTCGCAGTTTTATCTTTAATTTAATTTTTAAAGGCAATTAAAAGCAATATTTAAGTATAAGTTCATAACTTCTGCCTGGAGTTCTCTTTCTGTTTATTGGGGCTTTCTGGAGTGAGTGAGGCCAAGCAAAGCTCTTGAACTCCCATGCCCGGTCCCAACTCGTGGAGAATTTCTTGGTATTAATGCAGTGATGGATGAACGAGTATTAATCTATAGGCTATGTGAGGTTTCTTAACTGGCCGAGCACCCTTAGTATGGTCCCAACATCAAAAGAAAACAGGGCCTTGGTCAATCCTCTCGTAAAATTAAACAGGAACATGGACGAAGACCGAAGATTTTCCGAAGTGGGGGCCAACCTACAAAACCGCCTGAGGGCAAGGGGCTCATGGCCAGTCGCCTGTCCCAGCGATCCCCAGGTCGAGAAGGTCCTCGCCATAGAAAAGGTAAGAATTTCCAAGTCACCGAGTAGGAGGTCTAGTAGATTTCCTTGTTTGAGAATGTCACAAAAATATTATTATTTCATTGGGATTATGATTATTATTTAATACAGATTAATTAGCAAGAATTTTAAAGAGCAATTGTAACATAAGAACTAGAAAATACAAGGTTCTCAGGGACTAGAGAGAGTTTAATCCCTTATCTTCAAAATTCCTTATCCCAATTCCAAACTAAATTCACTTTTTAAAAACCCTTACAGGCTACTACTGGGGCAAGATTTATGTGCCTAATTGTCTTTTACCTATGTTTTGTCCTCTTTCATTCCTTTTTATCCCCCTCATGTCCTAACTACGTTGCGTAAAAAAGGGCGAAAAAAGATGCTAAACCTTCATCTCCTAACTACGTTGCGTGAAAAGGGCAAAATAAAAAAAAAAATCCGCTACAAGCTAAACCTTCATATCCGAACTACGTTGCGTGAAAAAGGGGAAAAAAAGATGCTAAATCTTCATGTCCTAACTAAGTTGCGTGAAAAATAGGTTTACAGAGAGCTGAGAAATTTTTTTTTCATTCTATTTTGTTGACATGACTTTAGTAAAATATTACAAGTGAAATCACTATTTCGGGTTCACCCTGTAAGTGTGTGATGTAAAAATAAATAAAAATCCACTATAACTCGAATCCTCCCAGGCTCGTGCCCCCCTCCCACACTGATCAAAACATCAAATCTAGGTGGACATGGCCTACTAATGGCCAATCAATGAACTATTAATGGCCACAAAAATCAATTAACAATTAAGTAATAATAACTTTATTAATTATTCTAATTATTATTAATTATTACTCTTTTAGTCTTACTAATCTTATTTAAAATAAAAATATTTATCTAGTAGAGCGGAAAAGAACGGAAAAGTCAACGGATTTTCGTTGTATTTCATTCCTCATTTTTCGGACGGGTCCGGACGGGTCAACAGCCGGTTGAAATCGAATCTTTAAAAGTTAAACTTTAAATTTTTTCATGCCGCAAAGTGGGCAAAGGTGGGCGAAAAGCGCTATGGCAACTTTTGAAATTTTCCTAATTTTTGAATTTTTTATATGCACTATACCAAAAGCAATATTAAGTTGTATATCACTGAAATAGGTTCTAATTACCCTTAGATTGCCCCTTTTTATGAGATATGTATATGGAAAAAAATTTCACTATTGTACTCTAATTCTAAATCTTTGTCGAGATAGCAAAAATGGCAGAGTGTGAACACTGACTAAAAAGGATTTTTTTCAGAGGGTCCTAACGAGTTTAATATTATTTTAAGACCATTTCCCAATACCTCAATGGTTGGCAAACAAGGTTTAATAGTCATTTCATTGATTTTTTGACTTCGAATTCTGACCCAATGTCCACCTAGATTCGATGTTTTGACCAGCGTGCCTCCCCCCCCCCACTATCATTCTTCTCCGGGACGTTCACTGGCACCTTTGATCTGAAGTCTTAGTATCTTTCGGCTATGATTTAGGCATAATACTTCAGGCATAATATTTCCGGTGCACAGAAAAAAAAAGTTACTAGGTCTCTGTAATTTTTTTCACTTGTTGAAGCCTATATCACCACAAATTTGGCCCACTAAAAACTAAAATGAATAAATATCTCAAAAACGACCTGATTCTGATTCTCTGATTCTGGTGTAGATCTTACATACCATCCGTACCCTATCTAGTGGTGATCCCCTGACTTGAAGAAATGTTAAAACTTTCAAAGTTATTGACGACTTTTTTGAGGGCTGGCCCCCACCACTTATATCACTATGTTGAAAACTGTAATTAATTTTTTTTTAAAACTTATTTTATAAATAAATAGCACACGTTAGGCCATCTTTGCAAGTACCCCAAGTGGCCACATCAACATTTTCAGATTGCATATTTACAGTCGTACTTTTCAAAATTTGAAATCTGGCTAAAAAGGGCTTTTCCTCTTTGCAAAAGGTTTAATATCTGCCTGAAAGGTTCCCTTCTTGTTCAAAACGGTTCAAAATCTGCATAAAAAGGTTCTTTTATAGTCAAAATAGAAATTGAATGAACAAGAAAGTGCCCTTTGTGGCTTGTGCCCTAAGCAAAGTACCAGAACGCTTTTCTTAATTCAAGCCATTTTCATTAGGCTTCTAGCTGTGAACACAAAAGCTCGAAATCTAGTCTTATTGCCCTGATCACGAATATAATAAGCCTCTAAGCTGGGAAGCCTCCGTGAGACCGTCCTCAATAGCCCCTTCCTCCGGAAACTCGCTAATACATCACTTAAAAGTGTGTCTAAATATTGTGCGAAATTGTTCTTCGTGATGTATACAGGGTGTCAACTTACTAGTGTCCCCCCCGGTTAACTCGAAAACGGTTGACGATAGAGAAAAAAGTTAAATGGTAACTCACCTTTATTTTTGATGTAGTTTCTGAATCTCACCTTTAGGTTTTCTACCCGGAAATCCAAAATAATTTTTTTATCTCGCTTGGACGAAGGAGCAGAAAAAAAAGTTAAATCGTAACCCCCCCTATTTTGGGCCAAAAAAGCAAAATATGATGATCGCTTTGACCCTGCTCTTGAACTGTAAGTAAAACGAGCGAAAATTCATTTTTTTGAAAGTTGACTAAAATGATATGGATTCCCATGTGAAATGGCATGAGGAATGCAATGGAATAATTTAAAAAAATTCTAGGACCATTATTTCTTGAGTTATCACCAAAAAACCACTGAAAAACCAATTTTAAGTAAGAAAACTACCTAAGGAAAATTTTTCCCGGCAAAAACAACATTATATTCGAACTGAGCACCCCAAAAAACCAAGAGAAATAAATTTTTAAGAAGATTTAAAATGAAAAAATTTTTTTTTCTCCTTTTCAGTGATTTTGGGCAGAAATTGACAAAAATAGGCGTATTTTACGACTTTAATGTAGAATAAAAAATTTTCCTTCCCAATTTTTGTCGATTTCTGCCCAATTGACAAAATTCGAGAATGAAAAATTTTTTTTGCATTAAACTTTCATAAGCTCATAAAATATGCCGATTTTTGTCGATTTCTGCCCAAAATCACTAAAAAGAAGAAAAAAAATTTTTCATTAGAAATCTTCATAAAAACTTATTTCTCCAGGTTTTTTGGGGTGCTCAGTTCGAATATGACGTTGTTTTTGGCGAGGAAAGTTTTCCTCAGGTAGTTTCCTTACTTTAAAGTGGTTTTTCGGTGATAACTCAAAAAATAATAGTCCTAGAATTTTTTAAATTATTCCATTGCATTCCTTTGCCATTTCACATGGGAATCCATATCTTTTTAGTCAACTTTCAGACAAATGAATTTTCGCTCGTTTTACCTACATTTCAAGAGCAGGGTCAAAGCGGTCATCATATTTTGCTTTTTTGGCCCAAAATAGGGGGGGTTACGATTTAACTTTTTTTTTCTGCTCCTTCGTCCAAGCGAGATAGAAAAATTATTTTGGCTTTCCGGGTCGAAAATCTAAAATAACTTAATAGATTCAGAAACTACATCAAAAATAAAGGTGAGTTACCATTTAGCTTTTTTCTCTATCGTCAACCGTTTTCGATTTAACCTGGGGGTACACTAGTAAGTTGACACCCTGTATACAAACATAAATATATATAACTAAAATGAAGTTATACTTCTTCTCGCTAGAGAGAGTAAGCTGTGAAGTTCTACAAAGAAAAAGTTGCGTATAATGTTAACGCCCTCTGGAGCTTGAAAAAAGATTTCATGAAGACCGCGATCTACGTTATCCACAATACAAGTGAAATAATTAGTTGATATTTCTTGAACTCCTTAAGACTTGAAAACTTTGATCTCCTTTATTGTTTAAGCCAATTTTCTTATGCTTAACTGATTGACATAATTGAAGTTTTTGTCATATTGTTAAAAATTGAAATGAATTAATGTTTGAAATACGTTGAGGTATTTAGGATTTTATTTACATATTCTCTGAGCTCATGCATCAATAGAAAGTTAATGATCGGATTTAATAAAGTGAATGATCGATCCAAACTACTCGTAAGTACAGACTGGCTTCGAACTGGTTAATAGACTTTAAAGAGGCGAAAAAAAAACCAATTTCTATTTTGAAAAATAGGACAGAAAAATAGGACGCTTATCTTATGAATCTGCAGTGAAGTAGGCAATGAAAATAATTAACCTTTAATGAGCAATAAGTGGTCCGATGATTTTGGATATTTGTGATTTAGGAGAAGAGTTTTGTCTTGATTGTTCGTTGTCATCGTCGTTACAAAAATAGCGTTTTTGAACTTAGATTTTAAAATCCATTTTTTTAAAAGTAGGGGGGGAAAAGAACGGGGTGTCACCGATGGGGAATTGAATTAGAGTACAACGAATGCAGGTAATTTCTCTTAATTGAACCTCAGCCCCCCTCCACCACTTTTCGCATGCAGGACGTGATGCGAAGGCTACTTGGGCGTCAGGAAATAGAATCTTATTTTATTTTCAAGCGTAAAAAATAACGGAAAATGCATTTCCAACATCCATTACTGTGCCTCACTCCCCTGGGATAGAAGGGGAGGTAGCCTCTGAAAATTGGGCAGAAAAGGGTTCTGAAAAGATTTAGAAAAAGCACAAAATCAAAATGTTCAATGATCAAAAATCAATATAAAATGGGCTTAGGGTCCCCAAAGCAGCAAAATCTAGTCAAAAGAGCCCCAAATGTACAAAATCGAGGTAAAAAGGGCCCCCAGTATCATTAAGCTAAAATGGGCTTAGGGGCCGTAAAGGAACAAAATCGTGGCAAAAGAGCCCCTAATGTATAAAATCGAGGTAAAAAGGGCCCATAGTGTCAGAAAAGGATTAAAAATCAAGCTAAAAAAGGGCTTAGGGCCCGGCCCCTAGTAGTCCAGTCAAAATAAGCCTGGGGGTGGAAAAAAATAAGGTATTTTGTAAATCCACGGAAATGTGTAGGGGTTGGTCCCATGATTAACCACAAAAAAGTCCATAACCGAAACCCGAGCGCTTTTGGATGCTAGAGCGTTTTTAATGCGATTTTTTTCGTTTTCTTCCTAATATCTCGAAAACCGTAGGTCGTAGGCCAAAGGATCATTTGTACAAAATTAAAGATAAATAAATTTCCTATACTTTTGAGCTTGTACGATTTTTTGTAGGACCAAACGTATCGGAGCTACGAGGCTGCAAAAAAACCATGGTTTTCTATTTTGACCACTTAAGAACAGAAGACGTCATCTAATCAAAAAAGTGTACTTAATAAAAGTTGTAGAGAATTTAATCACCTTTAAGAACCAACCCTAAAAAAAAATTAACGGTCAAAATTCGGGGGTGGGGGTAAATTTTAAAAAATTAAAAAAAAATTTCATTCAAAAATTGAAATTAAAAAAAATGAATAAAAACAAAATTAAAGTTTATAAAATTTGCTACAAATTTTTACTGGTAAATAACCTATGGGCTCATTTGGTCAGCCTCGGTCGTGGGCTCTCTTGGATAAAAATGCAGTGGGACGGAGGGCTTATGAAAGGGGTGGGCTCATTTGTATGAAAGTTATTTGGGCTCAATTTGACGTCGCCCATAAAATCGAGGTGTAAAAGGGCCCCTAGTGTTAAAAAAAGATCAATAATCAATCCAAAAGGGGCCTTTTTAGTCGTAAAGGAACAAAATATAGTCAAAAGAGCCCCTAATGTAATCAACATCGATGTACATTGAGACATTGTGCAACATTTTCCAAAAAGGATCAAAGTTGGAATGACCGGCCCTTTTCCGGATCTTCCAGTGGGATTATCCGACCTTGCCACTCGGTTAAATTTTGAGGGTCAACTCCCCTCCCCCTTGACCGTTATGACCATCTCCGCAAATCTCTTGCGGTTCATATTTTGATATTCTTCGGGGATTCCCCCACAGTCAATGGCCGTGTCATCAAAGCAATTTTTTTTATTTCGTTACTACGTGGGAAGGTAAGTAATTTTTTGTTGAACTCATTAATTTTTTTTTAGCAAAAGCCTACGCTAGTGAAATTTATCCCAACGAACAAACGGTTGGGAGAAAGTGCTGTAGGTTTGAAGTTCAAAATAAAAAAAGTTTTTGACTCCCACAAGATTTTCCCGTTCGCTCCTTTTGACCATAACCGAAGTCAAGTGGGAAGGCAAACAGAAAGGCGGCGAGGCGCTATTATATTCGCTCTCCTTCTTCACCCGAAGTTATTTTTAGCATCAATTTTGAACCGCAAATCGAATCAAGTGGATTCATCCAAGGATCGTATAAATTCTCAATTTAAAAAAGAAGGGTGTCGACCTACAACGGAGATGAAAAAATTTTGGTCACGTCTTTCCGTTCATTATTGTTTATGTTCGCTGCATGTAATTTATGTTAATTTTCCTCGCTTATTTGGCTTAACGAGATTCAAAGCGCCATCGTCACTCAAATGATTGGTCCTCTTGTACCGTTAAATTTCTTTCATTCTGTTTTTATGATCAAAAATAGGAAAAGAAAGAAAAATCGATTAAGTGTATTCTCACGGTTTTATTACCAAGTGGCTAGAAATTAACACATTCTAACCTTTTGAAGAAACAACACTTGGTGCCTTCTAAAAAGGAACGAACAGCTATTTTTCTCTTATTATCGACCCGAACAATCCTTACACGAAATGGAAATATTTTAAACAGAAAAATCTTTTTCTATCCATGAATCTGTAAAATTTTCAGCATTTTATCTGTGTATTCACATCATTAGTCTTTATAGTTAACTTTTCTAGCTTTCTCCGTGATTTTAAAAATCGAACTTCTGTTCCGCTATTGTCAATTCTGCCAACTTAATAAGTTTCATGAAATGCAGGTTGAAACTTTCATCAATCTAGTTCTTTTTAACCTATAAAGTCTATTAACACTCTTTCTCCCTTATTATGGGAGTTAATTTTTTATACTTTGATAAATGAATAATTTATTACATGCATTTTATGCACTTTTAATTAATTCACTTAATAGTTTACTTTCTTTAATACGGTTGGAAAACCTACATCCCGACACAATTCAAGAAGCATTTAAGGCGTGAGTCACAGAGATGATCTTATGAAAAATGAATTTCCCAGCATCAGGTCATGTATTCGAAAGTGATACTTGAATAATGGAGGAAAAAAAGTTCTTGGATAATATTGTTTAAAAAATGGGTCAAAGGAGTGTCAAAAAAGAGTATTGTTAATATCTGGGCGTTCTTAAATAATTAATTTATATAAAAAAAGAGAAAATTATGACCAACGAAGTCTAGATCGAAAACCGGACATGGTTTCTCCAAGTGCAGCACTCAGTCAAAGTTTTTTCAGTCACTTGTGGTTGTGGACCATCGATTTGACATTTTGGGGATTTTTTTCTTCTAATAAGATTTTTCAGGCCATTGGAAAGGACTTGTATTTTGCATTTTTAGTTTAGTTGACCTTTCGACACGAAATTTTTGAGTTTTATTTTCGAATATTATTAATTTTTTTTACGGTCGAAAGATAAAATTGAAATGAAAACACGCAAAGTGTGTTATTTACATGTCGAAGAGCTTAGTCATTTTACTACAAATAGGGCGGATGTGTCGCTCAGACGATTTGAAAGTATTTCATGCTGTCGATTCTCAATAAACCGGATACTAATTTTTCATATTTTTTTCAACATTCAAAACTAAACAAAGAGTTCTGGCCCGATATAGTGAAGGTCGTGGTTGTCTACCGAATTCTCCACTGGCAGGGCGGAACACTACCATAGCCCCAACCTCATAGGCCCCTTCCCTGGATAAAATCTCAATTTGTCGAGGCGGAAAGCTCATTCACTCATTTGGAACTTTGTTTTTACAAAAAATTAAAGAAATGAAGTCAGATTTACAAGTGTGCCATCCTTTCTTCTGACGAACAAGCACATTTGCATTGAATCAACATCTAGGTATGCCGATTTGCATAATTGTGTTCTTACATTTAAAATTTATAAGTAAAAAAAGGAGCACATCAATTTTAGAGAGAGCTGCTTTAGGTACTGAAAACAAAAACTTCAGTACTGTTGCCAGGGGCGGATCCAGCGATCGGTGTGGCCAAAAAAAAAGAGAGAAAAAAAAAGAGAGAGAGAGTGAGAGAGGGAAGGAAAAGAAAGAAAGAACACAAAATCCCCAAAATTCACGTTAATGAAGACAATTTTATAAAAGAATTAACAAAGCAAAAAATTAACAAAAGGCAAAATTAACAAATTAAAACCAATTATTCGTCAAAAAACTCGTCAATATGAACATTTTAAGAGCGACTTTTTCATCAAAAACTTCAAAATCAGGGTTTTAAGAGCCAAATTTTCGTCAAAAACCTTAAAATCAAAATTTACAAAGCCAAATTTTTCCTCAAAATCCTCAAATTCAAGGTTTTAAGAGACATTTTTTCGTCATAAGCATTAAAATTAACTTTTAAGAGAAAATTATTTTTCGTCAAAAATCCTCGAAATCAAAGTTTTAAGAGCTAATTTTCGTTTGAAAAACCTCAAAATCAACGTTTTGGGAGACAGTTTTTCGTCAAAAACCTGAAAATCAACGTTTTAAGGTTCTCTTTCGTCAAAAACCTCAAAATCAACGTTTTAAGGTTCTCTTTCATCAAAAACCTCAAAATCAACGTTTTAAGAGATAATTATTTTTCGGCAAAAACCTCAAACTTAACGTTTTAAGAGATCATTTTCGTTAAAAACTTCAAAATCACCTTTTTAAGAGACAATTTTTCGTCAAAAACTTCAAAATTACCGTTTCAAGAGCCTTTTAGAGAATAAGTTTAAAACTTTTAGAGGGGGGGGGGCTTTGATTTTTAGTGGTCCGCCCCCCCGGACAAATTCCAGGATCCGCCTCTGACTGTTGCTAGCCTTGGACCCTGAGCCTCAAATTGCCAATACATGGGAGGACCCTTGGAACTAAACCTAAACTAAGTCGATTTTTATAGGTGACGGACTATTCTCTCAAAAGAATTAATGTAATAAATTAATGAATTGAGGAAATTATAACCAATTTAAATTAATTAACTCTAATAGTCTATTCACATAAATGCCACTATCACCAAATTCGATGCTTATAATTATTTACCTATAGTGGCTTTTGAAAACTAGAAATTCGAGGGTCAAGGGTGAGATCTCATGCTAGAAAAAAAAATACGTTGGCGGGCGAAAAGCATCTAACGGGCCCACTCACTTGACATGGAAAGGTGAACAGATTTTTTTTTTTTAAATTCTGAAAATTTTAATAAGTTGATGGCTTCGTGCCACATTGTAAGACTTCGGAACCTGAAAATTTGAATTTTTTCTTAAAAAGGTTTCTAGAAAGAGTTCCCTTATTTAAATTTTTGTCGTTTAATAAAACTGCTTTTACAAGCGAATTCGGAATTTCTTTTACGTGGAGGCATTTTCCTCCTATCTTATTCCGAGTGCATTTGACACAAATTTTCTCCCTATAATGAGGAGGTCAATTATTTTATAAGGTTGAAAAATGAATTTCCCGAAAAAGGCAGAGTTATCCCCGTCAAATGGTGACACGCCTTTCTAAACCATTCTTTTTAAAAGAAATCACAATTGCTGACGCATCCAGAGTTTGATGAGTCCCTTTAAAACGAGGTTTATTGATTGCTTGCACAAAGACAAAAATAGGAATTCGTTAAGTACCTCATAAGTTAGACAGAAACAGAAAATTAGGATTTCATGTAAATCAATCAAGATATGAAAGTTTTCTGTTTTCTATAAAAAATTACTTCAATGGCAAGGAGGTTGTCTAGGGAATGTATCGACGGAATTTCAAAAACGTGGCCCAGCATTAGCGTGACTATTGGATCCTATTTCTACTACTACAACGTCCCTTCTAACTTGAACGACGGCGATCTTCGTGGCCTAAAAGTTTTAAATAAATAATGTTGTGGGCAAATAATAGTTTACATATTTGGACGACTTTCGTTTTTGTCGCGTTTATAGCCGGACTTGGAGATCCGGACGCTCCCACACGTCTACTCCACTTTGAATTTCCTTCAATTTAACTGCAATTCTATTAGCTGACGAAGTTTGATAAATTGTAAATCTTAATTGGTCTTGAGTGCTTGATAAAATAATTGAACCACCATAATGGTTGAGATTCATTAAATTATACCTCTCTTAAATATACTCTTTGATTTCATAAATCAAACGGATGAGGGGAGACCGTTAATTATTTTCAAAGGATGATATAGAAAGATTTTGTTGGTGTCGCCCCAATTTAAAGCTTTACCTGGTGACCTGACTACCCATGGAAATTAAAAGGATTAAAACCTGAACAGTTGAGCTTACAAGTAGGGTTGCCAACTCAAAATTCATGCTGCCGTTTTTCGCCCACCGGGCTCACTATACGTTTTTTTTTCCCAAATATCCCCCAAAAATTTAGTTTTTCTTCTCTTTCTGAACATATTTTAACACTATTTTTCATCAAAAACCTTAAAATCGACATTATAAGAGCCAATTTTTCTTTAAAAACCCTCAAAATCAAAGTTTTAAGAGCCTTTTTTCGTCAAAAACCTTAAACTTGACATTGTAAGAGCCAATTTTTCTTCAAAAACCTCAAAATCAACATTTGTAAAGCCTAATTTTCGTCCAAAGACCTCAAAATCAAAGGTTTAAGAGCCAAATTTTCGTCAAAAACTTCGACGAAAAATTAACTCTTAAAACCTCGATTTCGACGTTTTTCGACGAAAAATTAACTCATAGAACCTCGATTTCAAAGTTTTTCGACGAAAAATTAACTCTTAAAACCTCGATTTCAAAGTTTTTCGACGAAAAATTAACTCTTAAAACCTCGATTTCAAAGTTTTTCGACGAAAAATTAACTCTTAATACCACGATTTCAAAGGTTTTCGACGAAAAATTAACTCTTAAAACCTCGATTTCAAAGTTTTTCGACGAAAAATTAACTCTTAAAACCTCGATTTCAAAGTTTTTCGACGAAAAATTAACTCATAGAATCTCGATTTCGAAGTTTTTATACGAAAAATTAACTCTTAGAACCTCGATTTCCAAGTTTTTATACGAAAAATTAACTCATAGAACCTCGATTTCCAAGTTTTTCGACGAAAAATTAACTCTTAGAACCTCGATTTCCCCTCGAATAGCCCAGGGGCCAGGCCCGTGTGAAATGTTTCAGTACCTCGAATTTTTTGCTCTTTCAGCTTTTTTTTACTCCTATTTTAGTTTAAAATTGGCCCTCACCGGCCCTCGAGGGCAGCGGCCCACCGAGCGATCGCTCGGTAGCCAGGCGGCCCGATCCGCCCCTGACCATGGCCAAATAGTCGATGACGTTTCACCAAATTTTCTTTGTGTAGTTATGGAAGAGGTGCGTGTCAAGAAGAGGGGAGGTGATGAGTGAGTGGGGGATGTGGTGGAAGGTTGGGTGGATGGGCTTTTTAGACAGAAAAAGGCTGTAAATAATTAAAGAAATATTAAAGACTTTTTACTTGTTAAAAAAATTTTTTGTCTGTATATTTTGTTGTCACTTTCGTTTTCTTCACTTTCTCGAAAACAGATTCGGAAGACGGGAAAAAAGTGTGAACTTTTTTTTAAGTACATTATGAAAGATGCATTGTGGCTTGTGTTCAGGTGCACGTGGGATTCCTGGACAAAGCTTTTGGGGAAATCAGGTTTTAATCACGAAGATAAAAGTAAAGACTTTTGATCGATCATAATGCCCTTCGATGATAGAGCAGGTTCATAATGGCATAGCCTTAATTTACCCGGATTTGTGCGATGAACAAATGAAAAGCATAAAAATGTGTAAAGGATACTTTGTTTATACTCTCATAACCGATAATGACCTTTAAGTCGAATGAAACGGGAATTATGTGATTTCGAACACCTGTTATGCATTTAAATCCTCGTATAAACCGCAATGGGTTAATCAGGTTTTTAAATTCTTTAGAGGAAGTTATTGTACTCTCATTTTTTCAAAAGAGGTCAAGGAATAGTGGTAGGCTCATAATGACCCTTCGTCGGACTTTTCTGTGGTGAGGCCCTCGCCACAATTTTTCCGTAGTACCTCACGGCCTCTATTTCTTCAAAATAAATGAAGAAAATCCTCATGCCTTATTAGGGAAGGAAGAGTCTGGAAGATAATATGTGGTATTGGGAAAGGTTATGGGGTAAATGGACTGGGTTAGGGGACGATGATGGAGAGGCTTGATTTTTTTCATTTTGAGCTATTTCGACTTGAAAATTTTAAGGCTTCTTTGTATCTTATTGAAGAAGAACTAAGCCAAATTTTAAGACCAGGAAGATAAATTCAACGTTATTTTTGAGTTTAGTTCACAAATAGGAAACCTAAAAAAACTCAAAAAGTACGTTTCCTTTTTTCAGTTCCCTGTTTATAGATTTTGAGGAAGTTCCGGTTGAGGCTAGCTTTAGACAAGTTTTTTTTTTCTCCCAGAGAAATCTCATAGGTATGTATGCTCCAGTATTTCATCTAAAAAAAATTAAAATTTTCATTTAATAAAACTGGAATTGGTTCGATAGTGACCGTCTGACACAAAATCGGGGTCTAGCCAAGTAAAGAAAAATCGTTTGAAAACCTGTTCGACCCGCATAAAAAATAGTTTTTAAATGATTTAACGAACCTCAAACACTTTTTTTACCGCATTTACCAATAAGTTCGGACTGGGACCCCTAGATGAGGGTGGGTTTTTAGTTGAATGAGCCATTGGAAACAAAATTTAATAATAATAAATAAAAATCGACTTCATAGGCTTTTGACAGAGCATTTTTCTATGATTATTTTTTGGGTTTTATGAAAAAATACAGCTTCTTTGAGTGTTTATTTTGGAGTTTTGACAGAAATAAGTCTTTTTCTAATTTTAATTTTGAGGTTTTCCTCGGAAAATTTGGGAGTGAGATTTTTTGGGGATTTTGACCAAATTTAGCTGAGACCAACGCCCTTAAAAATTAACATAAAAATTCCAAGTTTACGTCGAAAACCCTTCAAATTTGACATAAAAACGTCAATTTTTGTGTTAAAACTCCAGGGTCGGATGGCCCACCGGGAGATCGGGAAATTCCCGGTGGGCCGCTCTGAAGGGATACTGTGGGGCCCGTCATTCTGATTGGGCCCTTTTTAACAAGGTTTTGTTCCTCTCTTATCCAAAAAGGATCAAAAATCAACCTAAAAAGGGCCTTTTTGTTGCAAAGGAAAAAAATCTATTCAAAAGAGCGGCTGCAGCCACTTTGGACTAATCGTCGAGCACGGGACCCTTTGACCAGAAAGCACCCTTTGACATGCAGTAAGATGTACAGCAGTTTACGTTTTGTTTACCAGAGGAAATTGTTTAGTGGTTTCCATGACAAAATGTTTTAGTCAATTTTTGAGAGGAAAAAAGGTTTAGGTACTTGGTTAGGATTGATTTTCTTGTAAAATTGGTTTAGTTTGTTATTATGGGTTTCAATGGACGAAATTGGTTTACTTTGGTGTATTGATTTTTGGTTTACCAGAGTCTACCTAAAAAGGGCCCTATTTGTCCCAAAAGAATTGAAAGTATCTAGTTAAAAGGATACTAGGGGACCTTTAACTGGATACTATTGCTTTACGACAAATAGGGCTCTTTTACCTTGGATTTGATATTGTTTTCACATTACGGGTCCTTTTGACTAGATATGGTTCCTATACGACCAAAAAAACCAATTTTCAGCTTGATTTTTGATCATTTTTAGACACTAGGACCCCACAAAATGGCCTCTTTTTGATCTATTTTGCACAAGAGAGGCTCTTATTCATGACCTTTTTTAAAATGTTCCGTGGTTCGGAAGGGGGGGGGGATATGAGAATTTCCGGGCAGGTAAATTTTGCCTACCCTGTAACAGTCCCAGATTTTCATTGTGTGAATCAATACAGATTTTCACAAGGGGGGGTTAGGGCCCAAGGCGGGGGCTCTCGCCATGTTGCCTAGGCGCCGGGTGCTACTCATCATGAGTAGCCAGAACAAACCAGGGGCTGAGTTAGAGGAACAAAATTCCTTCCTAGCCTGGGAATCGAACCCAGGACCCCCGTGATGTAGAGGATTAAGAATGTGAACAATATAAGTCCATCACCTTATCCACTACACCACGGAGGTCCCCAAATATTTCTTTAAAAAGCCAATGAGCACATTGCTTATAAAATCACGAGTAAACTTTATATTCTGATAGATTTACACCGCCACGCATAAATGGTTTTGATCAGGCATGATTTAGCACCTCATCGAGCAGAAACACTTCAATTATTCTCCCTGCAATATTTCGCTTTTTTGTCTAAAAATTTCTTCGATAGGAGTGGATGGGGAGCCTCACAATGCAAAAAAATTGGATGAAAAAAGTTGATTTTTTCGCTTAATAGCATAAGGAGTATGTATTTGTTTAAAATTAATACCCTCATGTGAACATCGGTATCAAGATTTTTGATTAATTTAATTATTTAAGGTGTTGTTTGGTGGTAGAGAAAAAGGGAGGAGGGGGATGACATACTTGTGATGTTCAAGTCTATATAAGCGAGTGGCTTAAGTGGGGCGGCACTAGTCTGTAAGATGAATCTCGGACTTTCAGTGATCGCACTGTCGGTGCTATTCGGGGTCAGGAGCCCAGGTGCGAACGGGCAGGGCGTCCTTCCGGTCGAATCGAGCCTTTCACTAGATCCGATCGTCTCCCTCGTCGGATGTTTACGAGACGACAAACCGGGATATTGCATACAACGGAGGGCTCTCGGACTTTTCGAATCGTGGATCACATCGGGGGGCGAAGACGATGACGAGATCATCGCCTCAGGGGACAGCGAGGGAACCGAGAAGTCACCCGGGTTGTCCCCCTACTGGACCAAAATGGTCGACTCGGTCGCCGAGAGGATCGCCAAAATTTACGGCGTCAAAGACGACGACGACGAAGAAGAAAAAGAAGAAACGAACGCC
Source organism: Orius laevigatus (assembly GCA_018703685.1). Classification (NCBI taxonomy): domain Eukaryota; kingdom Metazoa; phylum Arthropoda; class Insecta; order Hemiptera; family Anthocoridae; genus Orius; species Orius laevigatus. The sequence continues at coordinate 29,253 of JAGWEN010000742.1, forward strand.
CGAAATCAAATTCAGGATTCGACCAAATCACAAATCGAAGGTAAGTCTTTTTTCAATCAATCGTCTCTGTTTGACTTTCATAAAGTTGCCACAATTAGACTTTTTTCGGGGCAGGTCCAAACTTGCGGTTTTAAATTGGTCATGAAATAACTCACGTATTCAAAAAACGAACCAGGACATTGGCAAAATCATTTGACTTTCTCTTAGTAGTCCGAAAATCCAAAATAGGTGCCTTCTATTTGACGCTACATCCTTGACCTTCCTACCCCAAATTATATCCATTTCTATTTTCTTAATAACTGCAATTTCTTTTCCTTAATTGTCGGGCAAATTATTCTTCAAGATTGAAAGTGAGTCTTCATGTATCCTGTTATAGGATTTCCCCATTAGGTCTTTTCTAAATTCCTGGGAGAGTTGTCTTCAGAATCATCTCTGCAGATCTTCGGCATTCTAGGGGGGCCTAGAGGAGAATTTCTTGGGGGTATAGCACGACTCTGAATCATGATAGCACTGAAAAATTCTACCTTTCCTTTTACTCTGAACAGTTTAAAAAATTTGAATTTTTCGCGTTTATTAACCTCTTTTTTAAATCCGGGGAAAATGTAAGCGTGGGAAGATAAATTTGAGGATTTTGTTTATTGAATTAATTAATGCAACCTGATACGGCTCTTTATTCACTTCGCTGGCTTTCTAATCCCGAGTTCCCTCATTTTTGGACAAGAAATTGCCGGCAGCTTTGAGAATAAAGTTGAAACCATTAACGGCGAAGTTCCCTTTGTTTTTTACTCAAGAACTAGTTCCGGAATTCATCATAAGGCTATCGGTCCTATCTAGGTTTTCGGGTTTCTAAAATGTAATCGACCCCTCAAATGGCATCTCTCACCATTTGTTCGCAAATAATGGGAAATCTTAAGACTTTTCTCGATCATTTTTTGCGCATTGAAAGCGAAAATCACTATAGAAACATAAAAGCGTCTCGACTATTCGAAGGTGCAGAGAGAGAGAGTACGAAGGAATCTGACACACTTTGGCCTTCCGGTTCCTCTATACATTTAAATCGAGTTTTTTCTTTCTGAAATTTTTACATTAAAAAAACATAAAATGATCAGTTTATTGACAGAAACAGTGATGGATTATGTGATTAGCAAATGAATGTTTAGTAAATTAGTATTCGGCCAACCTCTTTCATTTGTCAAGTTCCAAAGAGTCTCGGAAGAAATTCTTCTAAATCGTAAATTTTGATGCAATGCTTTGCTACTTAAATTATGGTTTTCTTCGGCTCCTCAGCCCAAAAGTTCACTTCTTCGGAATCTGATATCTTTGTCCACCATATCTCAGGCTTGTCGAAAAGCTTAAAGCATTAGAAACAATGATTCGTGATTAGCAAATGAATGAGAAGTAAATTAGTATTCAGCCAGCATCTCCAATTTGTCAACTCACTTAGAAGAAAAAAAAGTTCGGAAGTTTAAAATAGAAAAATATTTACGTTTTTTAACTACTTCATAAATAGAGCTTCACACTAGAATCGCTCCATACCCTCATTTTTAATTAGAGAAAACCTCGGTGCAACGAATGCTGCAAATTAAATATCGAAAAGCGGTTTCTTCTTCAATTTTTAATTGGAAACGAGTTATTTAACCTGTTTGGGTGACATAGAAGAAGTATCCTATTTAGACTCAATTTCTTTTCGCTAATGCATTCCATGAGTTTTTACTCGACTTTTTCTCGAGGGCGATCTAAGAGTAAAATTAGATTTTAGATTCGCCTTATTTAGAAGTTAGTCGACTTCTTTTTCGATTTTCTCACGATTCATCGTGACGTTGACATCCGAATAGTTTATCTTCTCATCAATCTGTTCAATTTCGAGGACAAAAGTCAAAAGGTTCCTTCAAAAATGACGATTTTCTGAGCTCACTGTGGCACACTAATAGTTGGTATAAGTAACAACTAAAAGCCAAAAAGTGAAGAAACGGAAAGAACTGCATCGTGAATGAGAATGACATTATTAAGTTAATTTTTGTTCCCAAGGATGGACGCTTTAATAATTACACGAATTAAAGACTGGAATTTTTTTCGCCTCCAAATTAGATACCTTAAATGGCCAAAAATTGGAAGAAAAAAATTAATGATGTTACTCGAAGTAGCAATTTTATGAGCACTTTCATTGCCTAACGTGCGAGCCATTCATCTTCAAATAGCAATTAACACAGAAACGTTGGGATTAAATTAATTTACGAATAACGGAAAAAAATTCCTTTTTGCATACAATAGACTTGAAGAAAGTGGTAAGGAGGTAGGCGTGATGGAGGCCTTGGATTTTTAGTAAGAGATCTCGTTTAAAACGGTGATTTTGCTAATTGCTTGTCCTGGAAATGGAGGAATAATCAAGCCGATGATTCATAGTAAAGTTGCCTGTGCAGTTATTTTGCTTAGGGCCTTAAAATGGCCCACTTAATAGTGAATATCTTGAAAGTTTCATGATTTTAGCGACATTTGGAGGGATGATGTGTAGAGGCCATGGTGTTGTTTGAAGTTGGGGTTGATTCTTTTGATCTGAAGTCGTTTCCGATGTACAAACAAGATAAAAAAATGTCTTTTGTACGTGTTGTTAACTCGGATGAAGCCTAAAAGCCACAAAGTAGCGGTCTCCTCTGATAAATTATTACCACGCCCGACGTGGGCCTCGGAAGAGAATGAAAAGTAGCATCCCATGTAGGTCACGGTCCCTTCATAACGGTTGGAGGTGTTATCGAAAATTTCAATTGTCATTGCTATACACCCTCATTATTAAAACTCGCGAAATCTTGCCTGACCACAAGGATATTTTTGGATAAGTAGGTAAAAAACATTGTTTCAATAAAAACGTTGAAAAAAAATGTTTTTTGTTTGACCACTTTGTGAGGTTCCATTTAGATCTAAAGCTTAAGTGGGAGCCATCCCGTTTGAAAAGACTACTTTCTCGGCAATGAAAGCCTGAGAGCATGTATATGCCCAATACCAAACTAGGGACTTCTCTACCGTCCTTGTCCCCACGAAGTTACTTGGAGTACACGACTTGGTCAAGTCCACTTTCTCGTGATTTCTAACGGTAAAAAAAATTAGATTGAAATTGTTATCGCTGGCCTTTACTTATTAAAACCAAAAGTGATCGCGGAAGAGTTTTTGGTCTCGATTTCTCGCTCTACAAAGCATCACAAGGTCCGATCCTTGTTAAAAAATGTAAAAACATGGTTCTTCATTAGAATAATTAATCATCTTATCTAAGGGTGAAAGTCATGGCTTCATAAACCGTTATTAAAAGTGGAGATGACAGCGAAATGCCATCTAAATGCTAAGATAAAGAACAAGGGCTTGTAGAGTTTTATTGCGTTTGTTGACCTAATAAAATGGTCACGGACTGAAGAGTACGGAGATTGTGGCAGTTTAAATTGAAAGTCAAACTTGGACCGGTTTGTAAATCGAGTGATTTACGAGCTATTAATGATGTTCATTTGAGTAATTTGATATCCCGGTTTGACAGCGAGGGGCAAGTACAAGAAAGACAAGAGGGTGAAAATTGCCATGACGGTGATCCTCCTCGCAATCTACTTTATAAAGAGCCAGCTTTTCTACTTGTTCGACAAAGTCGCACGGACGGCCATCTTCGCCAAATTGGTTTTTGCCTTCAAAATCTTCATAATAGTGAAGCTGCTCGAGCTGAAGCGTTATCTGTGGTGGGTGAAAGAGGAGAAAAACGCAGTACACGAGGAGGTCTCCGTGCACGATCATTTCCATGACGAGGTGCCCGGTGGTCATTACGGCCATCACGGCTACGAATCGTCTGCACCTTGGTCGGGAGGATGGCCATGGCATTCGAGAGCGGACGCCCAATCTCAAGCCTATCACGCACAGGCGCCTTCCTCGTCTACTCGAACTCCTCATCATTCATAGTCCGTCCGTTTATAAAGGGCAGATTGTGACCCCAAGGAGATTTGCTCGTATCCTCGCCTCCCTTCTCTTTTCCATCCCAATCGACAAAACCTCTAGTTTACTCGGTTTTATCATTTATGATCAAAACTTTGTAAGCTATGTCTCAAACTGGCATGTCAGACAAAAATTTCTAACGAGTCACACTGTGCCGTTTATACATGGATGGATTACAAAATTCAAAATTTTGTACCTTTTAAAGAGATGCACGAAATCAAATATGTTAAAGCTCTATCTTTTGTATTATTTTGACGTAGAATCTCGCCACTGTGCATGTAGAAGTAGAACATGAAATTCTTTCCAAAAATGTTTGCTCAAGCATGTACATGGTGCATGCATTTTGTTTTTAACGTTGTTTTTGTATAAAATTTTTTATTTTTGTAAAATAAAATGTAAGTAGTCATGTAGTTGGTGGCGAAAGACTGTGAATTGTGGCATTCGATGCCGAATAGTGTATTTTATTTATAAGCATGTAATTTTATTAATTTATTTATTGTAGATTCTAGTATTTATTTTTTTAAATAAACTTCTGTGTTAAATGCATGGTAGTTGCTATTTATACCTTTATGGTCTGCGGTGATGGTATTGTAGGTTAGCCTTTCTGACATGCCAGTCTTTAAGCACCCCGTTCGTATTCTTTAGTTTTCAGGTTCCCTTTATTTTCACGAGCAAATCTTCACCACGTCAACGTCTTTTTTCATTCGGTGCTCATTTGGCGAAGACGCCGGACTCGCTGTCGACTTTGGCTAACCTACATTTTTTTCAAAAAGAAAACCAATTTTTCCACGAAATTTTTGCTCAAAATCCATTTTCGTTCTAATTGCTCTGACCTCATAATTAAATTCATATCTCACCTAAATGCTAAACAAGAGAAAGTTATTCGAAAACTAATGGAATGACCGAATATTCAGTAGGTAGCATGAGTGGATGCACTTGAAGCATTTTGTTTATGGAATGAATGCTTTGTGTAAAATGCATTACCGGAAATGAAGACTTTTTTAATCAATTGATAATTTGAATGGGGTATGTATGTGACAGACGGGAGAGGACACAAAAAGAAGAAAGTCAAAGCGATAAAGAAGGCGATCATCAAACTAGTCCTCATAGCACTCCTCATCAAAAGCAAAATCAAGATGCTCCTCGTGGCTTTGCAGACTTTCTTAGCGTTCAAAGCTGCTCTACTTGCGACCGTCTACGTCATCATCCACGCGGTCAAATTATGGGTCGAAGTCAAACATAAACATCATCCGCAGAAGGTAAGAGGACTCCAAATCTCTTAATCCAAGTGATAGCTTTAGAATTTTTTCGACAAGATAAAACACTTTCCAGACTGGTTTTGACCCTTTTGAACACAAAAAGACCCTTTTCGGTCTGATTTTGAACCTTTTTCTACACGAAAAGACAGTTTTGAGCCACATTTTGACCTTTTCTGAAAAGAAAGCACCCTTTCCAGCCAGAATTTGTCCCTTTTCAGCCTGATTTTGACCCATTCTAACAAAACCTATTTTGAAAGGAAAACACCCTTTTCAGCCCGATTTTGACCCTTTTTCGAAAGGAAAAGACCATTTTCAGTCTGATTTTGAACCTTTTTCTACACGAAAAGACAGTTTTGAGCCACATTTTGACCCTTTCTGAAATGAAAGCACCCTTTCCAGCCAGAATTTGTCCGAAAGGAAAAGACCATATTCAGTCTGATTTTGAACCTTTTCCTACAAAGAAAGGACCTTTTTAAACATATTTCAAATGTTATACTATTTGCAGATAAAAATTTAAAAGCCTTGGTGCAGGCAAAATGAAATATTTCATCTGGTCACCCTATTAGTCCAGTCAATGTAAGCCCGAAAAGGGCAAATAATGAAAATAAGTAAGGTATTTTGTTTATCTACGGAAATTTGTAGGGGTAGGCCCCCTGATTAACCACAAAAAAGTCCCCTACCGAAACCCGTAGGGAAAAGTGTCTAGAGCGTTTTTAAGGTGATTTTTTTCGTTTTTTCTGCAATATCTCGAAAACCGTTAGTCGTAGGCGAAATAATTTTTAGTACAAAATTAAAGATAATTTAATTTGCTATAATTTTGAGCTAATATGATTTTTTCGTAGGACCAAACGTTTCTGAGCTACGAGGTCGCAAAAAAACCGGGGTTTCTATTTTGACCTCTAAAGGACATAAGACGTCATTTAATCAAAAAAGTGTACTTAATAAAAGTTGTAGAGAATTTAATTACCTTTAAAAAACGACTCTCAAAAAGCAATTAACGATCAATAGGCAGGGGTGGGGGTAAATTTCAAAAAATTTCAAAACAAATTTCATTCAAAAATTGAAATTTCAAAAATTTTATAAAAACAAAATTAAAGCCTATAAAATTTTCTGCAAATTTGATTTAATAAGATTTTTTGTAAGACCAACCGTTCCTGAGCTACGAGGCGACAAAAAAGCGGGATTTTCGAGTTTTTCCTATGAAAAAAGTCAGATTTTAGAAAAGTCGGAAAAAATCAAGGAAGGAGATATCCTATCAAAAAAGCGTACTAAGTAAACGTTGTAGAGAATTCAATTTCCATTTAAAATCAACTATCGAGAAGCAATTAACGATCAACATGTAGGGGTGGGGGTAAATTTAAAAAACACAATTTTAACCCCAGAAGGACCTGTCGCCTCGTAGCTCAGATACGTTTGGTCCTCCAAAAAATCTTACTAGGTCAAATTTGTAGCAAATTTAATACTCTTTAATTTTGTTTTATACAATTTTTTGAAATTTGAATTTTTTCAATAAAATTTTTTGACTGAATTTTTTTGAGTATTTTGAAATTTAACCCCACCCCTGAGATCGTTAATTGCTTTTTGAGAGTCGTTTTTTAAAGGTAATTAAATTCTCTACAACTTTTATTAAGTACACTTTTTTGATTAAATGACGTCTTATGTCCTTTAGAGGTCAAAATAGAAACCCCGGTTTTTTTGCGACCTCGTAGCTCAGAAACGTTTGGTCCTACGAAAAAATCATATTAGCTCAAAATTATAGCAAATTAAATTATCTTTAATTTTGTACTAAAAATTATTTCGCCTACGACTAACGGTTTTCGAGATATTGCAGAAAAAACGAAAAAAATCACCTTAAAAACGCTCTAGACACTTTTCCCTACGGGTTTCGGTAGGGGACTTTTTTGTGGTTAATCAGGGGGCCTACCCCTACAAATTTCCGTAGAGAAACAAAATACCTTTTTTTTTTTACCCCCAGGCTTAGATTGCCTGGACTAATGTGGTATCGAGAGGAATGAAATGAGAAAACAAAAATTGGAACAACTCATTCTGTCCCTAATTTGGTCCGGAATGTTGATTCATTTTTTCAACACTTTATTTTATTTGCATCGCATTTAACACCTGCGAACGAATAGACGATGAAAGCCTGGCAAACAATTTCTCTTCTCCTACTTTCCGACTGGTTCTGATACTTTTTCTTTTTAGGTGATTTACTACGAAAACGCTCATCACCAGCATCACTACGACGACCATCATGACCACCACGACCACGACGACCATCACCACGGGTGGAGCCTCTGGGGTAGAAGCGGGGCCGAAGCGACGAGCGCCCCTCCGAGCATCTATCCGGGTCTCGCCAGCTATTTTACCAAAAGGTCCTCGGACCTCGCCTACGCCGCCCATTCTCCAAACAAAACCCAGTGATTCATCTCTCTTTCTTTTATTTTTCATCCTCGCGAAGACTTTCTGTCCTAAAATGCCACAGTGTAAATAAAATAAGATAATCAAAATTTGTCAAGAGACTGAATAGCGGACAAATTGTGTACAGTGGGTTTTTTTAATATTTCTTTTTTATTTATTTATTTATTATTAGTGAACATTTAGAAAAAGGAAAGTAGTTAAATTTTATTTAGTTTTAAGTACGTATGCTCAATTTTTTCACATTTCAGAATTTAGAATATCCAATTTTTAAAAAAAATCAATTTTTCATACTAGGTAGGACCTACTGTAAAAAAATATAACTTTAAAATAATTGTGAAATAAAAATTTATTTAAGCCATCTTTTGACTACCTAGCTCACCTTTGTGACGACAGGCGTATTTGACCTTATGCTTACATCTCTGGGACAAAAAATCAAGACAAAGAGATAATCAAGCCATATTTTGAACTTTTTAGCTAGATTTTGACAAACAAAGAGCCATTTTGGAGAGATTTCGTTTATTTTTTGGCAAGAAAGTTAATTTTCAGCCAGATTTTGAGCCTTGTCAAAAAGAAAAGCCCCTTTTCAGTCTGATTTTGAACCTTTTCGACTAGACAACCTTTTCTGCCAGATTTTGAGCCTTTTTCGACAAGAATAGACTCTTTTCATCCTGATTTTGTACCTTTTTTGACTAAAAATGACTCTTTTCAGCCAGATTTTGAATCTTTTCGACAAGATAAGACACTATTCAGACACTTTTCAGGCAGTTTTTGAGCATTTTTGAAACGAAATACACATTAAGGTCTGATTTCGAACTTTTTTCGACAAGAAAAGAACCTTTTCAGCCAGATTTTGAACCTTTTCGACATGAAAAGACACTTTTCGGCCAGATTTTGTATTCTCTTTGAAGGGAAAGAGTCTTTTTTGAACCAGAAATTTGGACAAGAAAAACCCCAGATTTTGAACCTCTTTTTGACTAGAAAAAAGGTGCCTATCCTTTTAAGGAACATTTTGTATCTTTTCGACGAAAAGAGCCAGTCTTATCCAGATTTTAAGCCTTTTTCACAAGAAAAGACCCTTTTAGCCAGATTTTAAATGGCTGTAGACTGCAGGTGCGGAATTTTTTAAACATGCGGACCAGGAGAATGTTCTGGAACATTCTAGAACAATCTCCGACGTTCTTTTGTTTTATTCTAGAACCTTCCAAAAACGCCACAAATTAACACGAATGAGTAGTGAAAATCTTCGAAAAGAAAATGGCCAATATTTTGTATCATATGTTAAGTTTTAAAATGGCATCAACTTCTAGAACGGTTCAAAACGAAATAGTTTCTCCGACAATCGTCGCCCGCTACCGTTGCCTTTCACTTGGCCCGGAAATCCTTCCGAAAAGCGACTGGATCAAAAAGATCAGAACTCATCTTCAAGAGAACTTTAAAGGTAACGAAATTTCAACATCATGTCAGATGATAAAATCCCTCAACGACCCCCAAGCGGCATCAGAATGCATCAAAACCATCCAAGCTTATTTGAAGAACATCAAGGAACACCCGGATAATGAAAAATACAAAAAAATTAGTTTAAAAAATAAAATTTATTTAGAAAAAGTTGCCAACGTCGAAGGTGCTTTTGAGTTTTTAACCGCGTCCGGGTTTCAAATGGAAGGTGATTTTTTGAAATTTGAAAAAGGAGATTTGGATTTGTCGTTACAAACTTTGGATGCTACAGATGCGATAAAATTGGAGCTTGATAGGAACTTGAAGGTTTTTAGGCAGGAAGCTTCTGTTGACGAATTTCCGGATGAGTTTTATGAGTATTCGCTAGCTTCGATGAGACGCGAACATGAAAGGCGAGAGAAGAAGTCGAAAGTCGAATCGCAGTTACGGACGAAGGCGATGAGGGACGAAAAAAAGGAAGTCAAAATCTACGAGTTTACGGTAATTCGTGTACGTTTTCCGGACGGTTTGTTTCTCCAAGGGACTTTTGAAGTGACCGAACCGTTTCACCACGTGCGAGATTTCGTCTCCGATTCTTTGGCTTTTCAAACGCATTTCGAATTTCGTGCACCTTGCGGACAACATCTTGATCAAAACGCAAATGAGAAGTCATTACTCACTTTAAACCTCGTTCCAGCAGTTGTGCTTAACATAAAATTCGATATGAACTCGAGTGAAAATTTCATAAAAGCTGATTTAATCAAAAAGTGATTCTTTTGCACATGTTTTTTTAAGTAGGCCGTTTTGGTTCCCTCGTTACCGGAGGAGCTACAACCCATGACGAATGTCTTCCGTTACCATAGAGATTTTGATTGATTCAAGCTTTTATTTAATAAAAATACATTTAGTGCATTTGATTTTTATTCATTTTGATATTTCATGAGTTGATTCCTCAATTCTTTGACTTGCTCGTTCTTATTCGCGATCATTGTTTTCATGTTGCTGTATGCGTTTGTTTGGTTGAATTTCCTCTCGAGCTCCTGTTTTGAAAGAGTTGATTATTGGGCAAAAAAAGAGTTGGCCGTACCTGTTCTGCGAGAGTAAGTTGGGACTGGACTGTTGAAAATTCACGTCGCATCGACTCGAGTTCTAAGCTCAACTGCTCCGCCAAGACTTTTTCATATTCGCCCAAAAGTTTTTCAGAATCGGAATTCTAGAAGTGAAATAGATTTGCTTTTTATAGATCTATAAGTTCTATTTACCGCCATTTCGGATTGGACGTTGTCAGCGTTTATGGCGAGTTGTTCCGTCCTTCGACGTAGAACGTTGACTTCCTCTTCTTTGGAGTCGCAAATTTGTTTGATCTGTTCCCTTTCGTCTTGCAGTTCTTTAAGCTGAAGAGATTTATAAAGGACTCAAATGTAATCCTTTTACCTGGACATCGACGGTGTTGAGTTGAGTCTGAAGGACGAGGTTTTCTTCTTTTAATCTCGCGATTTCCATTCTGAGCAATTCAATGGAACCCGAGTGATCATGAATAGGCTCGAGCCTATTCGGAGTCTGATGTAACTTACCGTCTGACTCTTCCATCTCTTTCACTTTGTCTAGAAGCTCCCTAAAAATAATTAAAGAAAAGCCCTTTTATTAGAAATACCTATTTTGAATCTCAGACAAATCGACCGTCATGTGCAAATGCCATTTTTCAGCTTGGGACAAAAGCTGAGCGAAAAGAAGGACGTTCGTGTGAGAGAAGTCGATGAGCTCAGCAGTCACTTCACCGCTCACTAAACCTTTTACATGATCCATGATTTCCATGACTTCATCTTTCGTGTACGTAGTTTCAGTAAGCCTATACAAATACAATAAATAGAATAGCTCGGATTTTATCTTTACCTGGCCATTTCGACATCCTGAAATACCATATCGACGAATTTCAAATTTTGATTCCTTTGGTATTTCGCGAACTGCATGTAGCCTTTGATGATCCCTTGATGTTGCTCGTTAAGCCCTAGGGTCTCCTAAAACATTCCATCAGAAATCAACGAAACTATAGTTTCGAGGTGCTTCAAATTATGTACCTCAATAACTAATAAGTAATAAAATAATAATAAATAATGAAACATTGAACTTACCATTGTCAAAACGGTCGCAATATTACAATATCTAAGTAACCAACATTCCAGTGGGCCTTGACGTTGTTGTTGCTATACGTTGCTATGGAAAGCTGATATCGTTTTAGATAAATCAATACCTTAATCACGATATTAGCTACTTAAAATTTTATTTTTGGTCACATTTTACGTCACTTTTCAATGATATCGAAATTCTTAATTTTTGTCAAATCTTTTTTTCCTGACTGGTGTCCTCGCTCCTGGATCCATGTGGTCCGATGTAGGTAACCAGCAATATATGGTGGCCCCCTATCGGGGTTTGGGGGCTAGTTGGACGGTATCCACTAGTTAAGGTAATTTGGAGATTGTTAGGAGGATGAAGGGGGTATCATGGAGGGGCTTTGGGGAGACCAGTCATTGGAGAAGGATACTGGGGTAATGGTTTTGCATCCAGAATTGTAGTATAGGTTCCAGAAATTTTGGATCGCTTTTTATTTAAATTATCTTTTGTATTCCTTGTAAGGATTATCCAAAGCCTTCGTAAGTCAATGGCATTCCGATGCTCTCCTCGCTGAGAGATTTTTTCGGCTTTTTAGCTTTTTTGTGCACCAAAGGCTTGTATTCTTTAAGAACTCTCTGAATTTCGTTGCTTATCGCTGGAAGAATCTCCACATTTTCGAAAAAACGTCTAAACACGTCGTAATCATTTTTTATACTCATTATTTGCCTCATTAATATTATTCGGACTTTTTCGTTCATTCTGTACTTCTGGAAGTCATTTGTGAAGAGAGAAACAAAATCGGAGATACGTACTTGCCAGAAAATGATGTCTTTGGTTTTGGTATCGATTTTGGCAGGGCCGGATAGGAACATTTCTTTGGGAAAGCCAAACGCTCCCATCGTACAAGTCATGAGGCTGAACGGTTCGTCGGTGCCGGAATTTAAAAGGCGTAAATGTTCTGATAACGACCTCGCCGTAGCCGCTCCTTCAGACGGAAACATTTTCTCACATTTCTACAAAAACGGATTGGGAATTTTTAGGACAACGAGCATACCTTTGGTAAAGTGTCATAGAGCCATTTCAAATCTTCAATGACGGCCGATATGAGAACTTGATTTTTCAAATGGCTGTCTTCATAAAAGTAGTTTTCTTTCAACCTATCTTTTCTTCTTTGTTCCGCGATTTTTTTGATGTCGAGGCATAAAGGATTTTTGGTCGAGATATAGTTGCTTTCTTTATAAAAGTCGTTTTGATGTTGGCCAAGTTTGTAGATTTCTTTGGGTTTGGTTGGGTCGTATTCGGAGGAGTCGTATTTGTTGAGGTAGTCGAAAGGTTCTTCTTCTCCGAGATCTTCGACGACAAAAAGAGACTGGAGGTGATCTTTCAACGCGATTTCTGGCGTGATTTCCGGCGTGAATGTTTTCCTTCGTTCGAATTTGTCTTCGATTTGCGATATGACGCTTGACCTCACCGATTCGAGATGTTCTTTCAGAACCGAGCATTTGTCGCAGAAGTGCCCTTTCTTGAGAGCTTCTTCAAAATGGCGGATTTGTTCTTCTTCGTTCTCAAAAGGGGTTATTATCGGGCCTTTTTTGAAGGAAGAGAGCTCGTATGAGCAGTTGTCAGCTACTTTTAAATCGTCGATATTTACGATCTCGATCATCTCCTCTTCTGTGTTCACGGTCGCCATATTGAGGTCGACGACGTTCTCACCGAAAACGGTCACCCCCGAAAACTGACGGGGTGGAATCTTCAAATATTCGGAGAGCAAAAACGTCGCTCCTGAGGCCACGTGTCGAGTCAAGCCTGTCAATTGATTCCATGGGATTTCTTTCAGGAAAACTGACATCATATGGCAAAACAAACTCTCATGCTTCCCAACAACAACCGCTTTGCTGGTCAATTTGGCGTATTTGTCCATACCTACCGCCTAAAATTTTAATCAAAATGAATATCGCAGTTTTAAAGAGCTCGTCCACTCCCCATTGCAAGCTCCACTAAAGTTCTGTTATCTCATTACGAAGAATAAGAAACAACAGGACAATATTTAGTGGGGAAGTGATAGGATGGGAGGAGAGCAGGGGAAGTGATAGGATGGGAGGAGAGCAGGGGAAGCGGGAGGAGAGTAGGGGAAGTATGGGGGGTGATTAGGGGAAGTGACAGGGTGGGGGAGTGGGGGAAATGATAGGAATGATGGGAGGAGAGTAGGGGAAGTGATAGGATGGGAGGAGAGTAGGGGAAGTAATAGGGTGGGGGGAGTAAGGAAAGTGAAAGAATGGGGGGGGGGTACGGAAAGTGAAAGGATGGGGGGGAGTGATAGGGTGGGGGGAGTGGGGGAAATGATAGGAATGATGGGAGGAGAGTAGGGGAAGTGATAGGATGGGAGGAGAGTAGGGGAAGTGATAGGGTGGGGGAGTAAGGAAAGTGAAAGAATGGAGGGGGGGGGGTACGGAAAGTGAAAGGATGGGGGGTAGGGGAAGTGATAGGGTGGGGGAGTGGGGGAAATGATAGGAGGCGTAGGGGAAGTGATAGGATGGGAGGAGAGTAGGGAAGTGATAGGATAGGAAATATTATTAACCTAATTCAGTCAGATCAACATGCCGCCCACCAAATAATTATAAAGCTAGACAACTCCCTCCAGTAAGTGTTTGGCAGGACGTGACGCTGCCATCGATTCCCGTCTTGGATAATGCGTTGCTCCATTACTGCCGAGTCCGGTCCCAACTTCGGGTGGTGGATGTTCGGATATAACTGATCCTTACATACTCCCCCATGTGTCTTTCCCCCTCCCTCCCGGGCAAAATGTATACTTTAAATACATCCAAAGTGTGTGCTTTCTAGTTCTATTTTGAATAATGAAGGTATTACTTGCCAGAGTAGATAGAAAATTAAATTGCTCAACAATAACAGTGGCCGTATCTGCATCAACATCACTTAAACGAGGGAATATAATTAAATAATCAGCATCTCTAAGTCCTTCTTCAAGATTCTTAGTTACTTTAACATCTTTTTTACAAATAGTATTCATAGCTGGACAATTTTTTTTTACCCGGAAGCCAAGGATACGATGCCAAAGTGAATTGTGAAGCGAGACATTCAACTTCGGCTAAGCACTCCGGCCGATCATAAAGTTGGACTTCGACTTCGATTTTCGGACCGAAAACTCGACCGCTGCCGATATCAAGCAAAAGAGGAGTTACCGTCTTAATGGGAACAGTCGATATAAACAATTTTATCTTCTTCAGATAATAGCGCTGGATCTAAACAAAATTTTCTTACAGGCTAGCATCCAAGTTGGAAATTTACGCACTTTACTTTGAAAACATGGCTTTTCATGTTTTAAAACTTCATAAATCATTTTGAACTTCTAAATATGCAATAAACTACCTTATAATAAACAAGCATGTGACATTTTTAACACAAAGGTTTATTTTTACATAATACTATTGAAACCTAAAGGGCTTTAGGTACTTTGAAATTTTTACAAAAATACACATATTTTACAAAAAATGTAGAAAACGAAGAGAATTATAATTTACAAGTTGATTTCATTGTCAAAGTCGAAGTCATTTTTGGTGAGAATTTGGACGCAGCCCATATGAGGGCACCTGAAAAAAGATGATTTAAATACTGAAACTCGACAAAGAATGGTTACCTTAGCTTTTTGGTTTTCTTGCCCTCAACTTCGAGTTCATTCATGATTATTCGCTTTTCAAACAAATGATTGCAGCTATTCGACCTGACACCAACTTTGATTGGCTGTTTCGTAAAAACGTCGAGGACGGCCTGACTTTCAGATTGAGTCTCAGTAACTGGAAAATGAAAATATGGATTCAAGATCAAGTTGTCATAGAAAACTTACTAATTTCTGTCCTATCTTGGATCAATTCTTTAAATTGATCGAAAAAAGCGGTGTCCTTTGTACTCCTAATATTCAAACATTTTTTGGCGATTAGCTAAAAAGAAAGATATGTAAAGGGTGGAAAAGTAGACTCTTGAAATCTACCTGGGTTATGTCGACATCACTTTCGGAAGTTATTTCAGAAATATCTTGCTCGCAGGATTCCAAAGCTCGATTCTGAGCGATGGCCCTGTTCATGCCTTTCTGATTCAGTAGCACCACATTCTCTGCCTTTTGGATTATGTCATCATGGACTTCGTCTATATATAAAACAAATACATAAGTAAATATCTTAATACACAGGACATTTACCTTTGGTATTCGAAAGTATGAAGTCGACAACTTTTAAAATCTCTTTATGAAAGTCTTTACGCGATTGGATCGCTTCTTCCATTTCAATTATTTATACAAATTACAGTACTAATCAGTAAAAATCAAGGTCCAGTACCTATCAATATTGAGAAGAAAATTGTGGTCCAAATTGGTGAGCGGGAACTCTCAAAAGTCAAAACATGTTATCAAATGTTATCACCAGTGTTGCCAACTACGAATATCAAATATCCCACCACATTATCATAAAGAATATTTTATGAATTTAGAAGTATTTTCGGATAGAATGTAATACCAGGTGCCCTACGTAATGCGCCCCACCTTAAAATTCATAAAATTGAGAAAGGAAGCGGATTTTTGTTTGAAATCCACTTTTTCACCCCGAGGGGGGCATACCTGGAGCTATTATCCTCCCATCGATGCTTCCTGGTGTGGGAATTGTTGGGATGGGTGGGGGAGGGGATGAGAGAGTGGGGGGAAGGTGGGTGAGGATGAGGTGATGAGTGAGTGGGGGGAACGTTGGGGAGGAGATGAGAGTGGGGGAAAGTAGTGAAAGGTTGTGGAGAGGAGGTGGTGGGAATTTTTGAGGTTAGGATATATTACCTATATTCAGAATATTCTGTGATTTGTGTGGGAATATTAAGTAATGGTAAGTATTGGCTGATGGGGTATGCGGGGGGAGTATTCTGTGTTTGTGGAACGACCTGAAGAGCCCCGAATTTTCTAGAAAGTTCGAGTTAAGGGGTTCCTCCTCCATACCACATTTTTTAAATGGATAAAGATTCGTGTATCGATGGTTCGTGTCAATGGTTCGTGCCATCATAATCAAACACAAATTTAACAATTAATAATTTATTTTTACAACAAACAAGTTCCTATTTAAAATCCAATTGAAAATTTCTTATGAATAAAATAAACGGAATAAAAACATTCGATTTGTTAAAACTTCATGTTTTTGATGTTTTTTCAACTTTTTCAGAATTTAAACTGAATTGTGCCAGGACGATCAAATATGTGACAAAGTTTTCGAAACACTGAAAAAATAAATTTATCAAAAGTCATAATATAATGAAGGTTCAATTACTCTTATTATTCCACCCCTGCTTAATGTAATGAACCTGTTGAGAGTGATTTGAGGATCAAGCCCTTTCACAGCTTGCATAAATAGTTGCACCTGAAATTTAGAACTGAAATTAAAACTGTAGGACTTTTTTAGGGTTACGTTGGTCTTGGAAAGGGCCCAAGGAAAGAGCTAAAAGATAGTCCACAAGCTGGAGGGCATCGTCAACCCCTACTCTTGTTAAATGCACAAAAAATGAACTACAAAATTGATCTTTTAGCTCTTGGGTCAATGAAGACTCTTCTCTTTTCAATCCCAACGCTGATACCTACTTCGTTTGACGTAATATAATCTTTTTTGACTTTGTAGCTTATCTGGACATCGACGAGTGCTTCATAAATGTCGGCGCCGACCTGCAAAATATTTTCATAGCGACCAAAAAGTGAATCCCAATTACTTTTTTAGTCGTTTGGTCAGCCACTTCTATAATGACTGTGAAAGCGGTTAGGTTTATAACAAGTATAGGCAGGTAGAGGGAGAGCCTGGACATGTCGTTGTAGACGAAAGAATGAATAGCACCGTAAGCAGCAGAAAGGATGACGAAGCAGCAGATGCAGCAAGAAGTTATCATTGTGTAGCCTATCGTTCTTCCGAAATTTGCATGGAGCTTAGCGAGTTTAATCCATAAACGATTGATTTCGGCGACTTTGATGCTCAGGTGATTCGAAACGAGCTAGAGTTCGAAAACCTCCATTAACATCTTCACTTACATGGTTGCTTACCATTTGTTTAATCATTGAAGCAGCGTGTTGTTTTTCGATTAAGCATACAAACCAGTAAGCATGAGAAGAAAGAACAACTACGATCTGGATAGCATAAAAAATGCTTTGATACCACGTCTTCTGTTCATAAGTGAAATCAGAAGGAGAGAAAATTTCCGAAATTTCCGTCAGGCTAAATAAGAATATAAGCGCTACTGCTATTATTAAAGTTCGCTTTTTAATTTTTGTCCTCCAACGTTTTCCAGTCAACAACCAATATTCGTCCTAAAAATTTTTCTATTATCTCAATCATATTTGCTTATGAGAATCAATCCTTTTGATGGAGTCTAGAAAGGTTAGTTTCCTTGATGGCGCGCTAATAGTTTTCAAATTTCAATGAAATAAAACAACTTACTTGAAATTGAGACCATCCGTTGATGTAGTCAATTAAATTGGGCCTTTCAGCGAAATATCCGATGGGGGAGACAAAAACTACAGGTAACGTATACGAAAATATAAGCCACAGCTTCAAACTATCCAAGAAACTATTTTGCTCTTTAACGTATTTTAAAATAGACAAAGAACCGTCGATCGCGACGTAGGCCTCGATGGTATAAACCGCAGCCCAGTACAAAGTCCAGAACGACAAAAAATTCGCTTTTTCTAATTTTCCTTTTAAAAAAAAGTTTACACCTTTTTAACCATCAAAAAATGTAAATTGATATACCATCTTTGCTCACAGTAAACGAAGCCTTTGCTGTAATTTTGAAGACAGCCAACAACGGTTTGAGCAAATCAAAAAAATGATTTGTTACTTTCTCTTGATTATTTTTTTGCCTTAAAAATTCCATTTCGTCCTGACAAATTGACTAAAATTTTACTTTATTGGTGTACGTAATTTTTATTAACTACATAGAATTATAATAATTACCTACGTCCTCCATTTAACGAATGATTAAAATGGCCAAAACGTTCTCCCCTGAGTATAAAATCGATAAGTTACTGATAAAAATCATTAATTAGTGATGTATTAATTTCGTTACACATGAAACTCGAATAAAAGATATCCTCTCATCTAAGCACTTTTATAGGTGTTGCTACTGCCATGTTTACAAACTTTAGAAACTTATACATCCCATAACAACAACATTTAAATGTATATATTTTATTTATTTTTATTAATTTTATAAGGTTTCACAATAGCACTATGGTGCAGCAAAAAAGAAAAAGAAAGAAAAGAAAAGAGAAAACAAAAGAGCCCGCTTTCTTCCGGAAATCCGCTAAAAATAAATAAAATAATATTCCATGGTTTTGGATTCTTTAGACGAAGAAAATCAATGGGATGGCGACTGGTTGAATTGGACGAGAACGATCAAATAGGTGACCGTAGACCCAAGGAGCTGTAAAATATTGGTTTCGTTAGTTTGAAAAGGAGAGTAGAGCTGAAAAAATTATGGCCGGTAATAGAAGGGCCCCTATTCCACCTTGTAAATTAGTAATCGTGTTGCCAACAAGTTTCACTTTATAAACTCAAAAGGTGTGCCCTGTAAAACTTACTGCTGCCAAGGCTGGTCTGTTCACATTCACATAACCACTGAGGGTTACAAAGGAGTCACTTTTCGAAACGACTTTAATGAATAGATTAAACTAAAAATAAATAAATAAACATGGTTTATGTCAAAACAAGTAGGAACCTCTTTCAAACTCTTATCGTTCATGTCTGTAATGTCAGTTTCCATCAGCGTGTCCAAAAACCGTCTATAGACCTGATAAAATTGTACAAAAATAAAAATTTTTGTCGAAAATATTGTATTGTACTTTTTGAGAAGCGCAGTGTCCAGCTTCCATAATGAAGCCGATCATTGTCCCCGTTACGCCCATTATGCCTAGAAATTGAAGGGCTTCGTAGTTTCCTTCGATGAGAGACGATATAAGAACGTAAGCAGATATGACGAACGATGCGTGGTTAATAGCGATCATCGTAAATAGCGTAAAGGGGATCGAGTTCCCGGCGCTTTCAAGCAACCTGTTCAACTTGATCCATAAAATTCTGTATCTGTGGATTTTTCTAGCTCCACATGATTTACCTACGGACTGAACTAACATTAGTTCTAAACATCCAAACACATTCGCACGATCCATCAGCCAGCAGTAATGGAGCAGAAAGGTCAAAAAAACGATTGACAAAGAACACCCCTGCGAAGGTTGGGGATCCCCAGAAACTATCAAGCATGAGATAGGCTCTGACTATGATCTTTATCACTTATTGCTATATTTGCCTCTTATCTCAGAAAATACAAGGGCCACTCGGTAGGATCGAACTCGTGACGTTCACAATGTAAGCCTCACTCGCCACCCCCGATCCACCGACCCCGGATACCGAAGTAGCCGAGACTGCTCTTTTTACCTAGAAGGCCCACGACTTCGATGATCCCATTAATCCCCATCAATCATTTAATGCAAACAAACGGATCATTGGTCTTTTTTTGGAGGGAATCTAACCCAAGGACAGTATACGGAGCTCCGAAGTTCGATGGCCCGCAGAACCATACAGGGACCAAAATTTTTGTACATATAGAAAGTACCTACCATTTTTAATTTATTTTTTAAAGTAGTGGCGCAGTTTCCAATTTCCACGAGGGAAAAATACCAGAAGAAAACATTTAAATACGTAAGAATGAATAAGAAAGCGTACAAGACGAGATGATACCATACAAAATCGAACAAGATGTTACGTTCGTAAAATAAAATGCTAGCAACCATAAATGGAGTCGCAGCAACACAAATTCTTAATCTTCTATTGTATTTTGTGGTCAATTTTTCATCCGTCAAACTTTCATAGCTTTCCTGAAAAAGGACAAAATTTAGCTGCTAACTGGGCTTTAAAACTTGTTTACCTCATAGCCAGCCCAGTCGTTGAAGTACTCGCATATTCGTTTAGATTCGAATATAACTTGAAAAGGCAACGAAAAGTGGAAGAGCAAAATGAGAAAATTAAGAAGGTGCTGAACGATTCTTATGAAACTCTTTTCGAACCGAAATTTCTGCCAAATATCTAAAAAGTCGTCGACGGCCAAGTATGAACAGGAGAGAAAAATAAAAATCCAATAAAGGAAGCTGACGTGGAAGATTTTTGTTCCCATTTTCCCTGCAAATGCGAATAATAAAAGGCAAAAATGGATTCAAAACACAAACCTTGTTTATTAATTGAAAAAGGAAGTCTTCCAAAAACGAAAAATCCGATTATAATCGGCTTCATATGATGGAAAAAAGCACTGTCGCAAACCGTCGATCGTTTTTTTCGAACCTTTTGTTCGAGGCCGATAATCCAGGCCTGCTTCATTTCTTGAGGATTTTTGCGTTCGTCCATCGAGTTCACTAGTAAAACTGTAATTATCGTAATTCGTCTTCTATCTTGTATCGTCTCTAATCAAATTCTCATTTTCAAATGGTTCTTCGCGTGACGGACCTACAATGTCCATAAAATAAGGCAAGGGGAGGAGGAGTAAACATAAAATTATTTGTTTAATCCATAACCGACTCTTTTTTTTACCCCTCATTAATTATTTTGTTCCTCACAACTTTCGTATCCGAAATTACATCGTTTGAATGCATTCACGAAGATCAGCTACATGTCACATTCATCATTTTTAAACGCGGAAAAGCAATTTGTAATAAATAGCACGCAATCATATTGTACTTACTTGGGAAAGAGGTAGTGTTCCGCTCTGCAGATATCCGAAATTTTAGGTAGACATTATCCTCCTAGGTATTGCAATGTTTTCATTGTTTTGTTACTGCTGGCCAAAAGACCATCATCCTCCTCTTAAGTGGTACCGAGGACAGTGCCCAATTTTTTAATTGAAGCTGGGTAGGAATGTAACAGGGCCAAAGGTACAAAATTATGCAATTCAGGATGACATCCCTTTAAGACGTTCTCAGCATCCTCACTTAAACACTTTTTAAACACTGTCAGGAGACTGGAGGGCTGAGGCTGGGCTAATATCAAGGGAAGCCGGTGTTTTGCGCCTTGGAGAATCCATTTCATCAACTGTTTTCCATAGAAATCAACACGTTCTTCTGTCTCATTCTCTT
This sequence comes from Orius laevigatus, assembly GCA_018703685.1. Classification (NCBI taxonomy): domain Eukaryota; kingdom Metazoa; phylum Arthropoda; class Insecta; order Hemiptera; family Anthocoridae; genus Orius; species Orius laevigatus. The sequence continues at coordinate 50,586 of JAGWEN010000742.1, forward strand.
CTCTACAGATAATATTTAACGTTGTAAACAGGAATTCCAAACCTAATGAATGATTTCATCGAGGTCGAAGTGATCAGGCTTACCTGTAGCTCACCAACTGTTGCGTCTAACTGAATTCTTTCGAACACGCCAACCCCTGGGACAATTTAGGCTCATAAAAAAGATGAACACACCGGTTATTTGCATGTAAATGTTTTATTTCAAAAAAATATACTACAAACGCTTCAACAACAAAATTATGTTGAAATTTGAAATTGCACTAAAACGATGAGATAAGTTATGATAGTGGCGATGCTCTAAAAAAAAACTTCAGTTGTATGTAAACTATTCTTATAGTTTCTGATCTTACGGAAGTTAATGTAGATCTGTTAATAACGAAGAAGCCAGCAAAACTCACGACTGGGTATTTTGATTTGATAGCCTGGATAAATAGGTCAACCTAAGTTAGAAATTGTTTAAATTGAGGGCTTCGAAATTTTATGGCAACTTACTTCACGTGCTTTATCAGAGTCGCCTGGAGCATCATACGTCAGAAGTGTTTCCGCCATTTTGCTTCCGACCTAAACTTAAAATTAGAGCAAAAGAGCACGAAAAGAAAAAAACCTGCTCGGTGGTCCTGTGCCCCGATTCGCAAATAGGGACCATCATAGATCCAGTTATTATGATGACCAGAAGGAATTCTTCAAAGTTGGCATTTTCATCATTTTTCGATGCGAGTAAAGCGAAAGACGCGGTCACGAATGAGAAACCGTTAAGGACGGTGAGGATGATCATACTGAGAGCAAAAGCGTTTCCAGTATTTTGGACCATATTCGAAAGTCTGAGCCAAAGCTTCCTTAAGCTCGAAATCTCGCCAGGCGTGCATTGCTTGACAAGTAGCTAAATCGAAAGAATAAAACCATTTTGAAAATTAAAATTCACCATCGCTGCATGTTTTCTTAACGAACGGCTAGCCCATCTTAGTTCCAAGAGCAAAAACGTCCAGAAAAAGAAGTGCAAATGGCAAATCAAGAATATGTTGAAGTATGGTAAGAGGTTTAACCAATGATTTTTGAAGAGGATATCTCTTTGGAAATAGACGACGCCGGCGACGAAAAATGGTGCGAGCGTCATCGCTATTCTAATAGCTCTTCCAGATCTTGGCGCAAAAGACTTTCCAATAACGGATTCATATTCAACCTGAAAAAGTCTTAAAGTCTACACCGATGGTCGAGAATTACCTGGAAGTCACACCATTCGTTAAAATAAGCCACCGTCTTTTTCGTTTCAGACAAAACAGGAATTATGCTGAAAATCTGAATCATCAGCATCGAAATATTTAAAGAGAAACGGATGAAGTAGAAGAACGAGGGTGAGTTTTGGAAATCCTCGGAATAATTTAAAATAGCGACGATCGTTAGCCACGTCTGACCAGCATAAACGATGCTCCAGTAAACACCCCATTTGGACCAAATCGAAATTTCATATTTCCCTAAAATTAACTTAATAGAAAATGGAGATTGCAAGTCATTTTGTCACCTTCCGGAGTGTAAGAAAAAGGAAATCTTCCCATTATCCGATACCATACAATCAACGGCTTAATCGCCTTAAAAAATGCATCCTGAGGCTCCAAATTTCTTAGCGATTTTCTCTCCTTCTTTTTAGGCAAGTCGTCTATCTTCCAGTTTAAAACGTGACGGATTTCCTATTAATTATTAAATTTAAAAAAAAATACTTTCCTGTTTCCAACCTTTTTTTCAACATCCGGAAGATATTCTCTGTTGAAGTTCATAGTGACCAATGAAGTTGAAATAAAGATATAAAATTAGTTTAATCCCTTTTTTATCGATTGTCGTTTCTATTTGTTCACTTATCGAGTTATTGAATTTTTTTTGTTGAATTCGAATTTTCCGTGAATTTATTAGTTTTATCCAGAAACGATCTAGAAATTAGGAAAAAAGGTCTTCCCCACTTAAAAAGAGGCGTTTTTCGTTTTTCAACAACTTCTGGAGGTCACTGGCGAATAAACTCCGCAGAAAACTGAAAAGTGATGGGATAGCACAAACTGACCAGCCAACTTTTCTCCATCCATTTTGATAAAAAGCTTTTCTACTTCCTAGAACCACGCCTAGCTATCTATGCCTGACCTTTTCATATTTTGATGGCGTCTAGGAAACGAGCCGGTTACCATGGTAATGAATTTTGAACGGGATTTCTCCTGCCTGTGACGTCACCGTTTTGTTTCCTAGCGCCATTAAAAAGGCAAGATGGCGCCAACATTGTAGGCACCAATAAGCATACAATTAAGGCGGTTCATAACTTTAAAAACAACAACACTAAATTCAAATTTATTTATTTACATAGAAAATAACAAAGAAATTAAATTACAAAATGTAGCATGAGATGATGACAGAAATAAAACTTTATTAGGGCCAAAGACTATAATATTAAATATTTAGAATAGAATAATAATTTATTGTTATAAAGGGATATACCCCATACAATAGGGTCTGGTTTACATGTACATATATGTACATAAGTAGTCATGGTAGATCTCTATAGCACTGAGAGGAGAAGTGAAATAAGAAGTAAATAAGAAGGAAGAGGAAGGAAGGGATGGAGGAAGGAAGGGAGGAAGAAAAGGAAGTAGAAAAATAAAATTTTCCTATTTATAGGGTCTAAAACTTCCTGAGTGGCCATATATTAGGCAGGGATATTATAAATGGCTCGACCTAATAGTTAGGTATGTGACTTCTAAAAGTTCAAGCCGTTCCAAGACAAAATAAGTGATACCACGTTTGGAGTGAAACCGAGAGAGCAAACGGCTGTTTGACTGTGTGCGTATCGTGTCTGTGGTTTCTTTTCTTTTGGACACGCTATGTGGATGATATCTTCTGTATATGGAATGGAACTACTACAGAACTGAAAAGTTTTCTCGATGCCCTTAACGGATTACATAATCGTATAAACATTACGATGGAAATTGAAAATGATAGAAAACTGAATTTCTTAGACCTCACCCTAGAAATCGAGGACAACAAAATAAAATACAACATATACAGGAAACCCACCACCACCGACATCACCATCAATGCAACCTCAGAACACCCATGGTGCCAAAAACTAGCGGGATTCACCTGGCACTTGGACCGCCTCATTCGGACACCCCTCTCAAAAGAGTCATACGATCAGGAAATCAATACTATTAAACAACTAGCAGTCAGATAGGGATAAAAAAGAAACAATTGACAAACTTCTCCAAAGAAGATTGCAGAAATTTGTCGTTCAGTCAACAACACAATTGTCACCTCCGACACTAGAAGATTTTTGCTGTATTCCATACATAAAAGGACTCAGCGACAAAATAGGAACCATCCTGAAGAAAAACAACATCAAAGTCGCTTACAAGAGCCAACGAAATTAAGGCACCATATTCGGAAACAGCAAAGATCGGATAGACATATGGAGTCGATCGGGAGTCTACTGTTTGAACTACAGATGCGGAGCAGCATACGTGGGCCAAACCGGAAGAGCTTTCAGCAATCGAAGAGATTGTGGCGACTCGTACGCGAGTTGTTCGTTGTGGTGTGGTGGGGTGGTGCTTGGCCTCGACTCTCCAGTGCCACAAGCCAAAAAGACATATGATTTAATTAATTCATTCAAAATTCAGTTACAATAAAATCTTTAACACACACAACACATTTTATACATTCTAATAGAGATCCTCCTCCTTATATAATTCTCTATATTGGTGACCCCATAAACGAACCGTTGCTAACTTACTGCAGAACACTCAAAACGCTGAAAAAAGAAAATATACGAACAAGAACCTTCGAACGAACCCGAACCCTTGAACTCATTCTCGCCACGACTATATTTTTCTCGTAACGAAAGGTATTTCTCACTACATACATATCGCCACCCCCAAAACATCCCCCAAGCATGAGCCTGCGCTGGTTCACAACCGTCTCAGCTGACACAGCAGCTGCGGTTCTACTACTTTAACTCACCGAGTTAACTCAACTTCTCCACTCCACTGCGATACACACATCATTAAGTCGAGAATATCGAAAGGAAGACGACATATCAACATTTGATTTTACTATTTCTAACGTCTTTCTCTCTAGTTGCCTAGCAACTAGCCAACGGTCATCGCTTATGGAACATTGGATACTCGACACCCCGTCATGAACTGGCCATCCAGCCAGCTCTACTCAGACACTCGAGAACCTCCAATGGATCTTTAGCTTCTTTCGACCTTCAATCTGCCTCACTTCGGGAATCAACAACGTTCAGACATTGCTAACAAGCCGAACAAAATAGACGTCCGCTACATTTGTTTTTTAAGCCGACAACGTCTACCTACATTGCCGTATACCTATACTTTCGTCGCATCGAAGAATTTTAAGAACTCGAAACCCCCGTCGCGACTGGCCATCAAGCCCAGCTCTACTGACATCCGAGAATTCTAACTTCCTTCGACAGCTACCAGCCGAACAATCTGCATCTACGCCCTAGACTCCGTCTAGAGAGGGGGGACCTCTGTGGCGGCTCCAGCGCCACATGTCCAAAAACCATATGATTCAATTCATTCAAAATTCAGTTACAATAAAATCTTTAACACACACAACACATTTATACATTTCTTATAGAGATCCTCCTCCTTATATAATTCTCTATAGAATAAAAGAACACTACCCGTCGTCGACGAGATTTTCCGAATTTAAAAACCACATCCTCGAAACCGACCACTTGTTCTCCGAAGACCGAACAACATTCCCAGCGCTCGAAAGGAAAGGTCGTTTGTTAGAATGGAAGGAAGAATACCATATTCACAAAACCAAAGCAAAAATTGGTGAAAAATGTTTGAACTCAAAAATTAAAAACCCTAGCGAGATCATGAAGGGAATTTTAAAACGCCACGTTGGCAAAACTGAGGACAACCTGAGATAAACCGTCGCTCGACCTTCTCAAAAAACCAAGGAGCTTAGAAGACACGTGTCTTCTATCCTCCTAGCAAAAAACCCACTTTTCATTCATTCCGATTCAAACGGTTAACGTTTATGACTTATTATTTTTTGATTTCATTTTATATAAATTTTCTATTTCAAATTATTTCTTTGTTTCACATTGTCATCATCCATGACAAAAAAGAAGAAAAAACTTAGGAAAAAGTACATTTTTAATTTTCCATCACAAATCTTATGAACAGGTAACCAATTCTGTAAAGATATGTTAATTTCAACTAATTTATTTGTTAATATTGTAGTAATGTTGATAATGACGACGAGTTCGTCGAAAAAGATCCAATAAAAAACTATTTATACAACTAGTTTGTTTTCTACACCCGTGGGCGTGGAGCGGCAAAAATCGATTGACTTGTTGGAATTAATTTTTTGTTTGTTTATTTTTGAGCTTTTTAATTTGGCCAGGTGATGCGAGATTTTTTTTTTCCCACCGGTTTTCGAATAATTCTTTTTTCCTCTCCTTCCCGATAAGGAGTGGAGAAATTTCGGCCGCCAGCACTCCTAACGGCGTCTAAAAGGACTCGCCTCTCCGCCATCCCCACCACAGTCTGTCGTATTGCGAAGTTTCAAGTGAAAGGACAGTTTTGTTTTATTCCTTTATTTTGAATTTGTATTAGTCGCAAAATAAATTGTTTAAAGTGCAAAAACTTTTTAATTGAAAGAATACAGTCCATATTCCTCAGGATTCAACATATGGTCCTCTTCGCACCGGATTTACACCGGAATATTCGCTTCGTTTGGAATCTTCGTTTCGCCGGTCAGCCGACGCCGATTCAGCTCGACCGCCATCTTCGTTTCGTGAGCATTTTCATTTCCTTTATTTTCGTTTGTTCCTTTCCTTTCCCTTTTTCCCTTCAATTTGGGTTATTTTTTTAATTTAATGTTTCTTTATTTTTCTTTATTTAATGGTAAATTATTGTTAGTATCATGCCTCGAAACACGAGACTTATTGGCGATCTGCATAGACGCAGAAATCTTGTTATCAATCGAGTTAAAACATTTGAAACTTATTTGGCACAATTAGACCTCGAAAATGTCCAGCTTGGGGAACTCAAAACAAGACTTTCTAAAACGAAAGATGCTTGGGACGAGTTCGAGAACATTCAGGGGCAAATCGAGCAGTCCATTAATGAGGACGTTCTTTGCGATGCAGAAATGGAAGCTCGAGCCGAATTCGAAACTAAATACTACGCAGTAGTTGGGCGAGGGGAAGACGTCATCGCCACCCTAATACCCTCCGCCGCGCCCTCTCCTGCACAAGGGTCATTCATCCCCAACCCGTCGCAACTCGCCGAGCTTCGTTTGCCACCTATAAGCTTGCCCACTTTTTCTGGCAACTTCGATGAGTGGACCAGCTTCTTTTCGATGTTCAACGAAATTGTACACAACAATAACCTTTATCCAGAGTCTATAAAATTAAAATATTTGAAAGCTTCTGTACGCGGGGAGGCTTACTCGCTCATTGATTCCCTAAGCTTAACCGCGGAAAATTATGCCATAGCGATCGACCTTTTGAAGGAAAGGTATGAAAATTCAACACGTGCTGTCCTTAAACACGTTCGGGAAATCTTTAATATTCCGAAAATCCAAAAATCGTCTTGTTCTTCTATTCGCTCTTTATTGGATACATATCAAAGGCACATCAGATCGTTAAAGGCTCTTGGAGAACCCACTGATAGTTGGGACACAATATTAATTCATTTGATAACCACCAAGCTTGATTCAGACACCTATAAAGAGTGGCAGCGGGAGCTATCTGCAAAGGAGCTCCCAAAAATGAAACAATTAGTAGAATTTTTGGAAAATCGCACACAAATATTGGAAGCTATCAGCTCGCAAGGCGCCAATCATGCTTCAAATACAACCAAGACGCATGATTCCAATAGAACTTCTCGTAGCGCGCCGATCGATGAGCACTCAAAACTCGCTCGATGTTTAGTAACTGACAATTCTTTCAAGCCCTGCATTGTTTGCAAGGCATCGCACTTAATTTACAAATGCCCTAACTTCGAAAAAATGTCTTTTGAGGAAAGATATTCATTCGTCAAGGCAAATCAATTATGCCTTAATTGCTTGAAAAAATCGCACAGAGTTTCGGACTGCAAATCACCATACCATTGTATGACCTGCAACAAAAATCATCATACTCTTCTGCACAGAAATCAAACGGATTCGCCGTCAAACTCGAATGCCAAGGCTGCCAATCAGCCTCATCAATCGGCATCATCAAATGACGTCCAGAATCAACGCCATTCGAATCTTCCATCCAACTCTGTGACTTACAACACATTCGTCAGTCAACCGTCTGTCGTTTTGCTTTCAACTGCAAGCGTTTTCGTTCGCGGTTCAAACGGAAGGCAACTAACTTGTCGTGCCCTACTCGATTGTGGCTCTCAATCTAGCTTCATAACCTCTGCTGCTTGTGAAAACTTGAAACTTCAAAAATTGCCCATCAACATGTCGGTTAATGGCTTCGTGGATTCCTCGCACACAGTTTTCCATCATGCTACAGCGCAGCTTTCTTCGAAGGTTTCCAAATATTCTCGAAATGTGGATTTTTTAATTGTACAAAAAATAACGGATTACGTACCAGAATTCAAGTTTGAATTACGCAACTTATTTTTGCCGTCGAATATCCTCTTGGCTGATTCTGACCTACGTGGCCAAGGCGGCATCGATATGCTAATCGGTGCTGATGTCTTTTGGGATTTGATTGGACAGGGAGAATTCAAACTTCCTCATTTATCACTGACTCTGCGTGAAACTAAACTGGGATGGATTTTTACTGGCAGTACAACTGCTGCACTCGTTACGCATTGTCATATTTTGTCGAATGTCACACTGGAGTCTCTTGACCATTCAATTCGTCAATTTTGGGAAATTGAAAGAGTAGAAAATTTGAACACTTCACAGCTTTTAACATCCGAAGAAAAGAAAGCAGAGGACAACTACATCGCAACAGTCTCTCGTACTTTCGAAGGTCGTTATATTGTGGACATTCCTTTGAAAAATGATACCAAACTACTTGGAAACAGCAAGGAAATCGCTATGCGACGATTTTTTAGCCTTGAAAAAAGATTCCAGCAAGACAACAATTTAAAAGCTAATTATCGTAAATTCATCGACGAATACATCTCGCTTGGTCACATGACTGAAATTAGCTACGATAAAATCGCTGGATCTTCGAACGTGTATTTCGTACCGCATCACCCGGTATTCAAAGATTCTTCGACGACTACAAAAACTCGCGTCGTATTTGACTTCTCTTGTAAAACATCGTCTGGATATTCACTCAACGACATCTCCCTTGTTGGACCAACGATTCAGCCATCTTTATACGCTCATCTTATACGATCTAGAATTTATCCGATTTTGATTTGTGGAGACATCGAGAAAATGTACAGACAAATATTGGTAAATCCTGACCAAACTTGTCTACAACTAATCTTGTGGAGGAACTCGCCTGAAGAGACTTTAAAGATATATCGATTATTGACAGTTAGCTATGGAAACAGCAGTGCCTCATG
>JAGWEN010000743.1:0-55000 GCA_018703685.1 Orius laevigatus
CGGACCTCACCGAGCGATTCTACGACGTCCTATCCAACATGACGACTGCACGTACGTGAGCGGATTCGCCGTAAAAGCTTCTACCACCGTTTCAACTTGCCAAGCGCACGTCCTACCATCGTTCTTTGATACGAGCAACATGGAAAGAAAAGATATTTTGAAACTGTGCTTCCACTTTTACATTTTATCCACAGCATTTGTGATCTCATGCTTAGTTACTTTTGTTTGGCCACACTCATTCCCTCAAAGAGTTCGTGTTATCTTGTCCGAGAAAAACAGCTTTTAAACAATAAACTGGTCGTGAAAATATCTTTTTCTTCCGTGTGCTGTCTCGGGACTAGTTTTTTTCACACTCACCCACTGTTTTTCCGAGGAAAAATTGTTCCTTCAGCGAAATGTGTTGGTTTTTTCCGGAAAAACTCCTCTTCTTCCTGGAAACAGGCGTTTCCACCAAACACTATTCGTCCGGAAAATACCTCATTCCCCGGGACTGTGTGTGTCCAAAAACGTGTTGTGTTGTCGCGAGAAAATTTCCTTTAGGCAGAGTTGGTTTTGTTGCGTTGTCGCGAAAGAAACCCTTTCCTCCTGAAAAAGGTTTTCCATAAAAACACTTCGTTTTTTCCTGGGACACTCTTCACGGCACTGTTTCTCTGTTTTGTTTTCTGTTCCACAACGTGTTTGTTTATCTGTGAGACAAATCCTTTAGTAAGTTGGTTATTTGTCCGGGAAAAACCTTCTTCCTGGAACAGTTTCCCAAAAAACTTTCGTTTGTCGGGAAAACCTCTTCCCGGGAGAACTGTTTTTTTCTCACAAAAACGTGTGTTTTCCGAGAAAAATTCCTTCAGGAAAGTTGGTTTCTTTCGTCGGAAAAACCCTTTCTTCCTTCGAAACAGTTTGTTCCAAAAAACAAAAACTTTTACGTGTTTTTTGCCGGAAAACCTACTTCCTGGGAACATGTTTTATCGCGAGAAAATTTCCTTCAGGAAAGTTGGTTTTGTCCGGAAACAACCCTTTCTTTCGGGAACAGTTTTTCCAAAAAAACTTTCATGTTTTTGCTAAATACACGTTCTTTTTCAGTCGAGAGAGAAGGTTTTTCCAAAAAAATCGTCCGGGAAGACACCTTTTTCCTGGAGCTGGTTTTTCTTTATAAACATTTTGCCCGAGAAACAACATCTTTTTAAGCGAAATCGTCCGGGAAAAACCTCTTTCTTCCACTATCAGTGTTTATTCCTTTACCGATGATAGTTTCTTTTTGTCTGAGAAAAACAGCTTTTTACGCAAAATCGTCCGAGAAAAACCTTTTTTTCCGGGATCAGGTGTGTCCACAAAGTTCTTTTTGTCCGGGAACAAACAGCGTTTTTATAACAAATCGGCTGGTGAAACACCTTTTCTTCCCGGAGAGGTTTTCCCCTAAAACATGTTGCTTTTGTCTGAGAAAAACATTTTCTTTCCGGGAACAGGAGCAAACAAATATGTCCCGAGAAAACAGCTTTTTAACGAAAAATCGGTCCGAGAAAAACTTTGTGTTCCCGCAGGATCAGGTTTTCTGTGCACAAATTTTCTTTTATGTCCGAGAACAAACAGCTTATCAAATGAAAATTGGCGGGCGAAAAACCTCTTCCTGGGAAATGTTACTATCCGAGAAAAATTTCTTCAGGAAAGTTGGTATGAGTCCAGGTTGCGCGGAAAAACCACTTTCTTTCTGGAACAGTTTTTCCAAAAAAACTTTCGGTGTTTTTGCTAAAACACGTTCTTTTAGTCCGAGAGGTTTTTCAAAATAAATCGTCCGGGAAAAACCTTTTTCCTGGACTGGTTTTCTTAATAATAACATTTTGCCGAGACAAAACATCTTTTAGCGAAATCGTCCAGGGGAAAAACTAACCTTTTCGTTCCTTTCCATCTATCATGTTTTTCCCCGAAAAAAACAAAAAAAAAAAAAAAAAAAAAAAAAAAAAAAAAAAAAATGATGAGTTTCTTTTTGTCTGAGAGAAAAACAGCTTTTTAAGCCACAACTCGTCCGAGAAAAACCTTTTTTCCTCGGGATCACAGAGTGTTTCCCACAAAGTTCTTTTTGTCCGAAAAACAACGGTTTTAAACAATCGTCTAGGAAAAGACCTTTCTCTGTCCCGGAAGAGGGTTCCCTAAAACATGTGCTGTGTCGAGACAAAACATTTTCTGCCGGGAACACAGGATCAATACAAAATTTTTTTGTCGAGAAAACAGCTTTTAAACACAAACTCGTCGAGAAAAACTCCCAGGATCAGGTTTTCCCACAAAATTTCTTTTTGTCCGAGAAAAACAGCTTATCAACACTTGTCGGGAAAACCTCTTCCTGGAATGTGTTTTATCGAGAAAAAGTCTTCAGGCACAGTTGGTTGTGTCTCGAGGTGCACAGCACGGAAAACGTTCTTTCATGGGACACAGTTTAGTTCCAAAACAATAAAAACTTTCGGTTTTTGCTGAAAACACGTTCTGTTAGCGTCGCGAGAAAACATAGCGTTTTTCATCAAAAAAATCGTCCGGCGACAAAACCTTTTTCTCTGGACCGCTGGTTTTTTACGTAGAAACATTTGTGCACCGAGACAAAACATCTTTTCTTAAGGCGAGATCGTCAGCCGAATAAACCTTTTCTTCCACATTGTATCAAGTTTTTCACGAAAAATGATTTTACTTTGTAGTGCGAGAAAACCTTGCTTTTCCGGCGTTCAGCTGTTCCCACAAAGTTCTTTTTGTCGGGAAAATACAGTTGGTAAACAAATTCGGCTGGGAAAACACCTTCTTCCCGGGAAGAGGTTTTCCCTAAACATGTGTGCTTTTGGCTCTGAGAATAAACATTTCTCCCGGGAACAAAGATACCCCACCAACAAAATCAGTGCCGAGATAAAACAGCCTTATGAATAAAAAAATTGTCCGGGAAAAACCTCTTCCTAGGAACTGAAGTCCCCACACAAATTCTATTTTTCTCGCACAGAATATTAGAACACAGCTTTTTAAACTAACTTTGTCCGAGAAAAAACATTTTCTTCCAGAAACACATATTTTCCCCAACTACATGTTCCGAGAAAAAAAAACTTCTCAAACAAAATGCCCGGGAAATCCTTTTCAGGATCAGGTTTTTTCCTCAAAGTGTCTTTTTGTCCTGGAAAAAACAAGTTTCAAACAAATCGTCCGTGAAAAAACTTTTTTCTTCCCGGGAATCGGTTTTTTTCATAAATAAAATAAAATAAAATATTCCCTCAAGAGTGGTTTTTTGTTCGAGAAAAACAGCTTTTTAAAAAAATGGTCGTGAAAAAATCTTTTCTTCCCGGGAGCTAGTTTTTTTTTTCCAAAAACCTGTTTTTCCGAGAAAAATTTCCTTCAGGAAAGTTGGTTTTTTCCGGGAAAACCCCTTTCTTCCTGGAAACAGGTTTTCCAAAAAAAAAAAAAAACTTTCGTTTTTTCCGGGAAAAACCTCTTCCTGGGAAATGTTTTTTCCGAGAAAAATTTCCTTCAGGAAAGTTGGTTTTGTCCGGGAAAAACCCTTTCTTTCTGGGAACAGTTTTTTCCAAAAAAACTTTCGGTTTTTGCTAAAACACGTTCTTTTAGTCCGAGAGGTTTTTCAAAAAAATCGTCCGGGAAAAACCTTTTCCTGTCCTGGAGCTGGTTTTTCTTAATAACATTTTGCCCGAGAAAAACGTCTTTTTAAGCGAAATCGTCCGAGGAAAAACTTTTTTTTCCCGGGATCAGGTGTTTGCCACAAAGTTTCTTTTTGGCCGGGAAAAACAGAGTTTTTAAACAAATCGTCTGGAAAAACCTTTTCTTCCCGGGAAGAGGTTTCTTCCCCTAAAACATGTTGCTTTGTCTGAGAAAAACATTTCTTCCCGGGAACAGGATCCCCCCAACAAAATTTTTTTGTCCGAGAAAAACAGCTTTTAAACAAAAATCGTCCGAGAAAAACTTTTTTTTTCCCAGGATCAGGTTTTTTCCCACAAATTTTCTTTTTGTCCGAGAAAAACAGCTTATCAAAAAAATTGTCCCGGGGAAAAACCTCTTCCAGGAACTGGAAGCCCCCACACACAATCCGAGAAATTAGAAAACAGCTTTTTAAACTACAATTTTGCTCCCGCAGAAAACATATTTTCCCCAACTACATGTTCCGAGAAAAACAACTCTCAAACAAAATGCCCGGGAAATCCTTCAGGATCAGGTTTTTTCTTCCAAGTGTCTTTTTTTCCGGGAAAACAAGTTTCAAACAAATTGTCCGTGAAAAACCTTTTCTTCCCGGGAATCGGTTTTTTCCACAAAAAAAAAAAAAAAACAGCCTTTTTCCAAAACAAGTTTCGCTTTCTGAGAAAAATCGTTTTTTCCTGAAAAAACCGATTTTTGAAAATCCAATTTTACACCCTAAGCCAAAAAAGCGCCCCCTCCCTTTCATAGAGTGAGCACACAATGAGGGCTGTAAAAAGTTTTTTTTATTCCTTCCCCATTAGTCATCTTTTTTGTCGCATTTTATTTTCTGTGCCAAACTTCGTCTAGTCCGTGAAAAATCAAAAAACTAGTCAACCAATGAAAATTCTCCTATTTTTTTAACTCTCAAGTGTATGTGATTAACAAAGCCTTTTCAAATACGCTTGAAAACTATCGGCCTTTTCGTTTTATTGACTTCCTCAAAAAGAGGAAGTTATTGTATTTTCTTTCATTAAAATATATTTATTACTGTTATTAAAGAAGATTTTTTTTATCCAGGTTTTAAAAAAAATGGTTAAAAATAGAAATAATAAATTATATTTACAAATATTGACAAAGAAAAATAATAAAAGGGTCCTAACTACGAGTGAAGATGCGATAAAAGTGGTCTTTTATGATTCTGAAGGTCGATTATATACAGGATGGTGCGACCGTGGGTAAGATGACCTAAAGTGCGGCGAGGTTAAGAGGATAAGGAAGTCGCTCAGTTTATGTGTAGACTGTTCGGCGCGGTTCGCTCTTTTCGCTCTGAACTTTCTTCTTTTCCTCGCTTTCTTCTTTTTGGAGCTCGAGCCAGTTGTCGCCGAGGGCTTTGGCGAAGTGGTCGTCCACTGGAAAATGAGAGAAATAAGAGCGAAGATTTAGCGGAGGGAGATTTACCTGAGAGCGAAATGGGGTCGGGTTTTTCGTCCGTGTCGCTCGCGTCGCCTTCGTCCGTCGAGCTGAGATAGTCTTTGCCTAACGAGCGACGGAAATGCTCGTCGATGATGGAGTCGCAGAAGCCTCCGGAGTCGTTTTTGCTCGTGCAGATGACCGTGCGGCGACTTTGCTTTTGGAGAGCGATCGTCTGCGAATAGGAAGGCGGCGAACCGCGGAGTCGCCGCGTCGATGAGGTCGATTCGGCTCGCGACTTGCGGCGTCGCTGAAACGTGCGCTGAGTACTCGGGAGGGTCTTTTCGCTGGCGGGGGCGTCGCCATTTTCCGCCCGCTTCTTCGCGGCATTTCGACAATCGCGCCTCGTCTGCAAACAAATCAAACTTTATAGAAAATTTCAACGTAAGAATGCAACAAATCTGTGTTTGCATGGGGGGGGGGTCATTACTGCTCAGTTGAGTGCAGCATCATCATAGGTCATTTCCGCGCAGTTCAGTGGGAGGCGCAGCAACGTCATAGGGCATTACTGCACAGTTTAGTAGGAGCTGCAGCAACGTCATAAGTCATTGCTGCGCGGCGCAGTTTAGTGGGAGGTGAAGCAACGTCATTAGTCATTACTGCGCAGTTTAGTGGGGAGGCGCAGCAACGTCATAGGTCATTACTGCGCAGTTGAGAGGAAGGTGCAGCAACGCCATTACCGCGCAGTTTAGTGGAAGGAGCAGCAACGTCATTACTGCGCAGTTTAGTGGGGAGGCGCAGCAACGTCATAGGTCATTACTGCGCAGTTGAGTGGGAGGTGAAGCAACGCCATAAGTCATTACTGCGCAGTTGCAAGGAAGGTGCAGGAACGTCATTACCGCGCAGTTTAGTGGGAGGCGCAGCAACGTCATAGGTCATTGCTGCGCCGTTGAGTGGGAGGTGCAGCAACGTCATAGGTCATTGCTGCGCAGTTTAGTAGGAGGCACAGCAACGTCATTACTGCGCAGTTTAGTGGAAGGCGCAGCAACGTCATTACTGCGCAGTTTAGTGGGGGGGCAGCAACGTCATTACTGCGCGGTTTAGTGGGAGGCGCAGCAACGTCATAGGTCATTGCTGCGCAGTTTAGTGGAAGGTGAAGCAACGTCATAAGTCATTACTGGGCAGTTTAGTGGGAGGCGCAGCAACGTCATAGGTCATTGCTGCGCAGTTTAGTAGGAGGCACAGCAACGTCATTACTGCGCAGTTTATTGGAAAGCGCAGCAACGTCATTACTGCGCAGTTTAGTGGGAGGGCAGCAACGTCATTACTGCGCGGTTTAGTGGAAGGAGCAGCAACGTCATTACTGCGCAGTTTAGTGGGGAGGCGCAGCAACGTCATAGGTCATTACTGCGCAGTTGAGTGGGAGGTGAAGCAACGCCATAAGTCATTACTGCGCAGTTGCAAGGAAGGTGCAGGAACGTCATTACCGCGCAGTTTAGTGGGAGGCGCAGCAACGTCATAGGTCATTGCTGCGCCGTTGAGTGGGAGGTGCAGCAACGTCATAGGTCATTGCTGCGCAGTTGAGTGGGAGGTGAAGCAACGCCATAAGTCATTACTGCGCAGTTGAGAGGAAGGTGCAGCAACGCCATTACCACGCAGTTTAGTGGAAGGCGCAGCAACGTCATTACTGCGCAGTTTAGTGGGGAGGCGCAGCAACGTCATAGGTCATTACTGCGCAGTTGAGTGGGAGGTGAAGCAACGTCATAAGTCATTACTGCGCAGTTGAGAGGAAGGTGCAGCAACGCCATTACTGCGCAGTTTAGTGGGAGGCGCAGGAACGTCATTACTGCTCAGTTTAGTGGGGAGGCGCAGCAACGTCATAGGTCATTACTGCGCAGTTGAGTGGGAGGTGAAGCAACGCCATAAGTCATTACTGCGCAGTTTAGTGGAAGGCGCAGCAACGTCATTACTGCGCAGTTTAGTGGGAGGCGCAGGAACGTCATTACCGCGCAGTTTAGAGGGAGGCGCAGCAACGTCATAGGTCATTGCTGCGCAGTTTAGTGGAAGGTGAAGCAACGTCATAGGTCATTGCTGCGCAGTTTAGTAGGAGGCACAGCAACGTCATTACTGCGCAGTTTAGTGGAAGGCGCAGCAACGTCATTACTGCGCAGTTTAGTGGGAGGGCAGCAACGTCATTACTGCGCGGTTTAGTGGGAGGCGCAGCAACGTTATAGGTCATTGCTGCGCAGTTTAGTGGAAGGTGAAGCAACGTCATAAGTCATTACTGGGCAGTTTAGTGGGAGGCGCAGCAACGTCATAAGTCATTACTGGGCAGTTTAGTGGGAGGCGCAGCAACGTCATAGGTCATTGCTGCGCAGTTTAGTAGGAGGCACAGCAACGTCATTACTGCGCAGTTTATTGGAAAGCGCAGCAACGTCATTACTGCGCAGTTTAGTGGGAGGGCAGCAACGTCATTACTGCGCGGTTTAGTGGAAGAGCAGCAACGTCATTACTGCGCGATTAAGTGGGAGGCGCAGCAACGTCATATGTCATTGCTGCGCAGTTTAGTGGAAGGTGAAGCAACGTCATAAGTCATTACTGGGCAGTTTAGTGGGAGGCGCAGCAACGTCATAGGTCTTTACCGCGCAGTTGAGTGGAAGGTGCAGCATCGTCATTACTGCGCAGTTTAGTGGGAGCTGCAGCAACGTCATAGGTGCTACCGCTGCTGCTGAGAATTCAGCGACGTCCACTACACCCCGTGTATCGGGGGGGGGAAGTGCAGCGACTTCATCACTGCATACAAAACAATGCAACAACTATAACTGCTGCAAGAGAGCAGACTTTAGCGAAACTGCACCTATAGGGGGGCGGAGCATTGCCGCATTCGTTCACGAAATGCTGCACAATTTATGGTCAAGAGTAACCTGAAATGTTATAAATGGTGAGATACCTTTGTTGATCCATGGCTGCCAAAATTGCTGCATAGTTTGGGTCATTTGTACCATTTTCGAGGGTGGGCGGTGGGTGTTTTGTTTGGCCTCAAGACGTTCCCGGGCGTAAAAAGTCAAAGAGGAGACGAAAGCATGAATGGAAGAAGACGAAAGAGGGGGAGAAGGGATTAATGAAAAGGTGAAGCGCACGCCCCCCAGGCATGGCGCCCTCTTCGTCCAACAAAACTGGTTTACTCGTGTATTCCTTCGTCTTCTTCCTTTTTTTTCGTCTTCTCCGCCTTCGGAACTGGTTTTCGGTCTCGTTTTGTCTCTTTCTGTTCCGTTCTCTCCCTCTCTTTCATAAAAACCCTTTCGGCACCAGCATCCACTCCGTCCGGTCTCGAATTCCAGACATTCCCCGGCTCGTACAAAGAAGACAAAAAAATTTGAACTTCCGACGCCTTTTCTGAAAGGACTCCCCGCAAAAATTTACACAATTACGATTCGCACGAGTCCAACAAAGTCCATGGAAACCGCAAAAATACCACTCAGGGAACTGAAAGATCTTGAGGCCATAAAAATGTCTCGTCTCAAAAAAGCATAAAATTGGTCAAGAATGCATAAAAGCGGTCAATAAACTGTAAAATTGGCCAAAAACGCATAAAATTGGTGGTGAACAGTAAATCTGTTCAAGAACGCATAAAAATGGACAGAAACGCATATTATTAGTCAGGGAAGCACAAAATAGATCGAAAAACGCATAAAATTGGTCAAAAACGCATAGAATTCGTCCAAAACGCATAGAATTCGTCCAAAACGCATAGAATTTGTCGAGAACGCTTAAAATTGGTCAAAAACTCATAAAAATAGTCAGAAAAGCATAAAATTGGTCAAAAAAAGTTTTAAATTGACCAAAAACACATAACAATGGTCAAGAAAGCATAAAATTAGTCAGAAAATAATAAAATTGGTCAAGAAAGTATAAAATTGGTCACGAAAGTATATAAATTGGTCAAGAACGGGTAAAAATGATAAAAAACTCATAAAAATGGTCGGAGACGCATAAAATTGGTCAAGAAAGTATAAAATTTATCAAGAACTGGTAAAAACGGTCAAAAACTCAAAGTATGATCAACAACTCTTAAAAATGGTCAAAAACTCATAAAAATGGTCGGATACGCATAAAATTGGTCAAGAAAGTATAAAAGTGGTCAAAAACGCATAAAATTGGTCAAGAGAGTATAAAAGTGGTCAAAAAAGCATAAAATTGGTCAAGAACGGGTAAAAATGGTCAAAAACTCATAAAAATGGTCAACAAATGGTAAAAATGGTCGGAAACGCATAAAAGTGGTGAAGAAAGTTTAAAATTGGTCAAAAAAGCATAAAATTGGTCAAGAACGGATAAAAATTGTCAGAAAAGCATAAAATTGGTCAAAAACGCACAAAATTGGTCAACATGGGTAAAACCAGTCAGAAAGCATAAAATTGGTCAAGAAAGTATAAAATTGGTCAAGAACGGGTAAAAATGGTCAAAAACGCATATAATTGGTCAAAAACTCATAAAATTGTTCAGAAAATAATAAAAATGATCAGACAACAATAAAATTGGTCAAAAACCCATAAACATGGTCAGAAATGCATATAATTGGTCAGAAAATAATAAAATCGGTCAAGGAGATAAAAAATTGATCAAGAACCGGTAAAAATGCTCAAAAACTCATGAAAATGGTCAGAAAAACATAAAGTTGCTCAAAAACTCATAAAAATGGTCAGAAAAGCATAAAATTGGTCAAAAACGCATAAAACAGGTCAACTACAGGTAAAAATGGTTGGAAACGCATAAAATTGGTCAAGAATGCATAAAATTGGCCAAGAAGGTATAAAATTGGTCAAGAACAGGTAAAAATGGTCACAAACTCATAAAACTTTTCAAAAACCCATAGAATTGGTCAAAACCGCAGAAAAGCATAATATTGGTCAAAAACTTATTAAAACGGTCAGAAAAGTATATAAATGGTCAAGAACGCATAAAATTTGTCAAAACCGCATAGAATTGGTCAAAACGCATTAATTCCTCCTAGATCATTGAAGATCTCTGATGACCATAGAAGGTTTAAAAAGTAAAATATTAGCTCCTTGGCAGTCTTGAATGCTTTAAATTAATGATCTCCCTAAAAGTAGTGGTTTTTCGCGGATTTTTGCGAGTTGTATGCAAAACTTGTGACCTTCGTGGTTGGCGTTTTCGATAAAAGAAGCTCAAAAATGGCGGACTTTGTTTCACAGGGGGGAGGGGTGCGTGAGAGGCAGAAAAATTTGAAGAATTCCAACACGAGAAGGGAAGAACGATTTTAAAAATAGACTCGAGACTCATTTCAGAGAAGTGGGCGCCATCTAGCGATCTCGCACGCAACTGTCGCATTTTTCAATGAAAATATCGGTTCGGAATTGAGAAAGTTATGGACATGGTAACAGTGCTGCCAACCCTCTAAAAGAAAAATTCCCACGTAAATTGTCAAAATTTCCCGTTCTTGGTTAAAATGTACATAAATGTTAAAAAGAACTGCTATTTGGTAACGCTGATTGACAAATGAGTGATTTTCAAAATCCCTTTTTTGTTTAAGGGGATTTTCCCTCCAGAATTGTTTGTTTCTCATTCAAGAGATCGCAGCACTATCACCCCCAAAATTAGTTTCCTCGTTTTGGGCACTAAAAATGGTCGGAAATTTTTTTTGAAAAGAGCGTTCTCATTCTTTCGGAAAACTACGCACTTTTTAGAAAGCGGTTTTCCCGGAAAATTTTTCCTCGGAAAAATAGGAAATGCAATTTTCCACCAAAACTTTATTTTTAAAAAAACAGGTAGTCATCTTGTAGGTTTTGACGAGCTGATTCCAAATATGCTAATATTAAGACGATCGGATGGATAGATTCGTCGGTACGAGATTTTTAAGGCTTAGATGCTGCGGGGTTCCGGGGAGTTCAATGAGGGGGGCGGGGAGAAAAGATAAATTTTCCCTTTGTCAAGGTCAGGATTCTTCAAACCGGTTTTTATTTCAAGAAACCATTTGCCTGCTTTATTTTCTACAATGTTATCATTCTGTAATTTTAAATTTTTATCCTTTGCAGACTGACTTTTCTAAAATCTGACTTTTTCATCGGTGAAAATCGAAAATCCAGCGTTTTTGTCGCCTCGTGGATCAGAAACGTTTGGTCCTACAAAAAATCTTAGTAGATCAAATTTGTAGCAAACTTAATAATCTTTAGTTTTGTTTTTATAAAATTTTCTGAAATCTACACGCGAATTTACAATTGTTGATTTTGAGTTTTTTGACGAAAATATGGCTCTTAAAACTTTGATTTTGAGGATTTTGGACAAAAATTGGGCATTACAAAAGTTGATATTGAGGTTTTTGTCGAAAATTGGGCTCTTAAAACCTTGATTTTGAGATTTTGTACGAAAAAAAGGCTCTTTAAACTTTGATTTTGAGGTTTTTGGACGAAAATTGGGCTTTACAAATGTTGATTTTGAGGTTTTTGGACGATAATTTGGCTTTTAAAATGTCGATTTTAAGGTTTTCAGTGAAAAACAGCCTTAAAATATGTTCAGAAAGAAAAGAAAAACTAAATTTTTGGGGAATATTGAAAATCATGAGTCTTTTGTGGTTTTCACTAAATATTATGAAATGGAAAATCTACCTAACAATCTCACAATAGAGAGAAAAAAATTAAGCCGTTTGAAAAGTTCGATGACCTTGAAGGAGTGAGAGTGATGTGTCATCTTTACTTCCCCAAAATAAAACTCCCCTTCCCCGCTCCATCTAATCCTTAAAAATCTCGTACCGACGAATCTATTCATCCGATCTTCTTAATATTAGCATATTTGAAATCAGCTCGTCAAAACCTACAAGATGACTACCTGTTTTTTCAAAATTTCTGTTTTGGTGGAAAATTGGATTTTCTATTTTCCCGAGGAAAATTTTTCCGGAAAAACTGCCCCCTAAACAGTACGTAGTTTTCCAAAAGAATGAGAACGCGCTTTTCAAAAAAAATTTCCGACCATTTTTAGTGCCCAAAACGAGGAAACTACTTTTGGGCATCTTCCCTCTCTCTCGCACACTTGGTAGAATTTTGATGTCGGATCCCCCTTAAATTTTCCCTTTTTCCGATAAAAGAGAACCATAGACAAGACAAGACCAGTGTGTTTTGTCAATGAAAAGGACAAAACAAAAAATTTCCAAGTTTTTATTGAATTAAGTTGGTACAACTGGGCAGTAAATCTGAAATTCTGTTTTTAGTTGCATGAGCAGGGGTACCAACAAAAAATTCGCTAAAATGTAAACATTAATTGTGGTTATTGATCTTTTTGGACATTAGGGGGCCCTTTTAGCTAGATAGCATTCCTTATGAGTTATGACAAAGAGGGCCCTTTATAGGTTGATTTTTGATCATTTTTGGACACAAGGGGCCCTTTAAAATGTGTACTTTGCGACCCTTTTTGGCATTGATTTTGATCTTTTTGGAACACAAAGGGACCTTTCAACAGATTTGTGCCTTCAGCGACGAAAAGGGCCCTTTTTAGCTTGATTTTTGATTCTTTTTGGGATCTAGGGGCACTTTTAGCTAGGTTATTGGTCTTTTTGGAACACGAAGGGCCCTTTGAACTATAATAACCATTTCTATCCCTAAAAGGGCCCTTTTAGCTTAGTTTTTGGTCATTTTTGTACACAAAGGGCCCCTTTAACTAGATTTGTGCTTTCAGCAACGAAAGGGCCCTTTTGAGCTCAATTTTTGATACTTTTTTGGACACTAGGGGCCCTTCTAACTAGATTTTATTCCTTTATGACAAATAGGGCTCTTTTTAGCATCGATTTTGATCTTTTTTGGAACACAAAGGGCCCTTTCAACTAGATTTGTGCCTTCAGAAACGAAAAGGGCCGTTTTTTGCTTGATTTTGATACTTTTGTGGGCACTAGGGGCCCTTTTAACTAGATATTATTCTTTTCCTACAAAAGGGCCCTTTTTAGCTTGATTTTTGGTCTTTTTGGAACATGAAGGGCCCCCTTTTAACTAGAATAAACATTCCTATCTCTAAAAGGGCCCTTTTTAGCTTGATTTTTGATTCTTTTTGGAAACTAGGGGCCCTTTTTAGCTTGATTTTTGATCTCTTGGGCTCTTTAAAATGTATACTTTGTGACGAATAGGGCCCCTTTTTAGCTTGGTTTTTTGTCTTTTCTGGACAATAGGGGACCTTTAGAATAGACACTATTCCTT
This sequence comes from Orius laevigatus, assembly GCA_018703685.1. NCBI lineage: Eukaryota > Metazoa > Arthropoda > Insecta > Hemiptera > Anthocoridae > Orius > Orius laevigatus. The sequence continues at coordinate 13,257 of JAGWEN010000743.1, forward strand.
TAAACAAATAGGGCCCTTTTTAGCATGGATTTTGGTCTTTTTTGTACAAGAAGGGCCTAGATTTGTGCCTGAAATCAGATTTTTGATACTTTTTTGAGCACTAGGGGCCCTTTTAACCAGATTTCCTTTTCGTCGATAAGGGCCCTGTTTGTTAGGTTTGGACATGAAGGAATTTTGTACTCCTAGTGGGAGGGAGGGGGGGTCGCTATGGTAACGTCTACCTTATCCGACAGTGCCAGGACCCTCAAAAAGTGATCGCATAGAACAAATCGTCGCTAAAACTCTCTTATTCGATATACCACCGAAAACACTAGACTTAGTGTGCTATCTAGCAGTATAATCTCAAGAAAACAGAGTTCGTCATCAGGGGTACCAACTACGAACCTAGCGGTTGGCATACCTGGGCAGTAAACACTGGCCATTACACTGCCAAGACATCGTTACCGTAGCAACAAGCTCATAAAGGTACCAAAGAATCGATCGCTATCCAAACAATTGGATACCCAACAATGCTCCCAGGAAAGGTCACATTTATCATGACCTAGATACAGTTAGCAAGATTATAAGCTTAAAATTTTATAATAAATCAATAAAAATGTAAATAATTCACCATAAGAAGGCGGAAGGACGTTATCCTGGACCATAGTCGCTGCTCTCGACAGTACGTCCAACGGCGATTCTGCAGTATCCATTACTTTAAAAACAGAAAAAGTTATTTTACAATCATAAGGTACAAAAAATTACAATTTTTGTCGTCCGAGGATTCCGATCGCTTATGAACTATATCACAGAATATTTGAAAACGTTTTTTTGTTATTATCGACGGGATCTTTTCAGACACAAATGTTGGACATGATGAGAAAAGGAATGTAAAGAATGACGAATATGTCTAGAGGAACCTTCAACCTTGATTTCCTTTAGAACAACATTATCCTGAAAGGATGTCTGAAAAAAAAGGTCGAGAAAGAGCTGATCCGAAAAAGTAACAGGTACAAAGAACCGCTCCTTTTTTAAAAAAGCATTTTAGGCTAATGAAAACTGATATTTCAGTGAAAATAATCAAAGCTTATAAATTATATTTTTAAAAAACTTATTATTTCATGAAAAATGGTAAAGGAGACATCTAGGAAGAGTATCGGGTACAAATCACTGATCCTTAAGGAGCTGCAAATTATGCACAGGTAGAACAGCTCGGTGTCATAGAGTTGAGTTTCAAGTATTTATTTAGAAATGGTTGAGAAATAACTGAATTTTGAAGTGAACAGTTTTAGGGAAATTTAGGTTGTTGGCAACAACGATTGCTACGATCAGCTACTTGTATCAGCTCCTGTTGGTTGGCAACACTGTCGGTAAACAAAAAAACCGAAGCCTAAATTCAAGTCGAAAGCTGAATCGATCCGAAAAATTAGCATTTGTCTGCCCGATGACCTTTGAAAAAGTCAAATATCGTCGGTTGAACCGGGACGACTCTTTTAGCCGGTCTCAGTTTACGGCGAAAAAACCGCAAGTTCCATGGAAGGCGATCGCTTTCGCCGCATTATTAGCGACCATCGGTTTCTCCCTTTTGCTCTTCAGCGCTATCATCATCGGAGGCTATGCCGACGACAAAGTATTTTATAAAAAACATCATTTATTTCACTATTTCATTTTCAGTATGCGGACAGAATGTGGCCTTTACTTATATTAGGCGTCCTCATGTTCCTACCAGGGTTCTATCACATACGAATAGCATATTTCGCATATAAAGGTCGCCATGGTTACTCGTTCGACGAAATACCAGAATTCGATTAAAAATTGTAATTTTCATTTATTAAAACCATATTTTGTTACCATTTTTTACACCATCTATTTACAATTATTTACAATTGAGCATTTTATACAATAAGTCAATTTTATACATAAAACGTCTTTTATATACAAAAGAGAAAAATAAAAGGATTTTTTGGAAGATCCTTGAATATTATTTTCGTTTTAGGTGCGAGCAAATCCACTCGAGTCCTTGATTTAGGCTAAAAAAGAAAAAAACGAGTTTTTTATTGTGATAGCGAGAAATTATGTTACCCTTCTCCTGAAAGAGCGCAGCATGCTTGGATATGCCATTGATGTTTTTTGATGCTTGTGAGATCAAGCTGTCGGCTTATTTCTGCGGCGGACATCGCTCCCTGGAAGAAAAAGTTGAATATTTTTGATGTATTTTGTTTAAAATAACCTTAACGTCTTGTTTATTAGCGTAAACGAGAACGCCAGCTTTGGAGAGGTCTTCGTGCCCGAGCATTCTGTAAAGTTCGTCGCGTGTGACGGAAAGTCGCTCGCGATCTGTCGAGTCTATGACGAGGATGACGAATTCGGTGTTGGTGTAGTATGTCGTCCAGGCGGCTCTGAGCGACTGCTGCCCGCCCAGATCCCACATTATGAAATGGACGTTTTTACAAACGACTTCTTCCACGTTGGAACCTATCGTCGGCGATGTCGTCACCGCTTCGTTCATGAGGAACTGATAGAGGATCGTCGTCTTCCCCGCGTTGTCCAGACCGACGATCACTATCTTGTGCTCTACACGAAAAGATCATTACTCAGAGAACAGTAACACAAAAGCTGACTATTCTTCAACATTTATGGGCAAATAGCCAAAACATAGATGCTGATAATAATGACTGCTTAGCAAGTACACCTAGTGGCCAAATGTTGCTATTGACGGATCCCTGTGACTGCTATGGGCCAACATGCTACACTTGATTTGACGTCCTAATGCAGGCAACTCCATCTACAGTGATGTCATCTCTGTTTATTTATAGTCTATAGATGTCTTCAAAAGTCTATAGTGACGTCATCTATGTGAGCAGTCTAAGTCATTTACGTCTATAATGCAGGCATCTCCGTCTATAGTGACGTCGTAATGCAGGCAAATCCGTCTACAGTGACGTCACAATGAGGCAACTCCATCTATAGTGACGTCACAGTGCCGGCAACTCCGTCTATAATGACGTGATATCATCTCTGTTTGCACTCTATAAATATCATCAAAAGTCCATAGTGACGTCATCTATGTAAGCAGTGTAAGTCTATAGACGTCATTTACGTCTATAATAGAGGTAACTCCGTCTATAGTGACGTCACAATAAGGCCTTCTATACAGATGTAATAATATGGCATAGTGAAGTCATAATGCAGGCTACTCCATCTATAGTGACGTCATAACGCAGGCAACTCCGTCTATAGTGAAGTCATAATGCAGGCTACTCCATCTATAGTGACGTCATAATGCAGGCAACTCCGTCTATAGTGACGTCATAACGCAGGCAACTCCGTCTATAGTGACGTCATAATAAGGCAACTCCGTCTATAGTGACGTCATCTCTGTTTTTGATCTGTAGATGTCATCGAAAAGTCTATAGTGACGTCATCTATGTGAGCAGTCTAAGTCTATAGACGTAATTTACGTCTACAATGCAGGCAACTCCGTCTATAGTGACGTCATAATAAAGGTAACTCCATCTATAGTGACGTCATAATTTGGGAACTCATTTATTTTGACGTCATAATGCCGGCAAATCCGTCTAGAGTGACGTCATGATGCCGGAAAATCCGTCCATAGTGACATCCTAATAAGGCAACTCCATCTATAGTGACGTCATAATGCAGGCAACTCGTCACTAGTGACGTCACCTCAATTTGCACTCTGTAGATGTCATCAAAATGACTATAGTGACATCATCTATGTGAGCAGTCTAAGTCAATATACATCATTTACGTCTATAATGAAGGCAACTCCGTCTATAGTGACATCATAATGCACGCAAATCCGTCTATATTGACGTCATAATAAGGCAACTCAATCTATAGTGACGTCATTATACAGGCAACTCCAGCTAAAGTGAATCTATGGGCCAACATGCTGCACTAGCAGACTTGACTAAGCAGCATCAATACTAATCTCTTAAAACGTAAAATTACCTTCATTCCCAAACAAGCTCCATATTCTGGAAAGCAGTAAACCCATTGTTTCAATATATTAATAACTAGTGCTCGCTCCAATCGCATTGGCCTATAAAATTATAATCTGGACCGTAGAACAATGAAAAAATCAAAACAATGTTTATTCTTAAGGAGAAAAATTCAAAATTTATCAATTGACGTAACATATGTGGTGATAATTGTGAACCTAATTTAATAATTGGATCAAAACTTACCCAAAAGAACTTCCAACTCTCGACGTAAACGGTCAAAGTCCTACGAAACCTCCGGAAGTTCCCTTTGTCGCTTTCCAGATGGAAAATCCCTTCGGAAACATTTGGCGAAAGTCTTTTTTTCGGGGTCTTGAGAGTGAAAATACGCGAGAAATTAAAAATCCTCAGTTTTTGAGGTGTGGAGGGGGTGGGAGGAAGAGAAATGGGACGTGAAGGAAACCGTTTTTTGTCCGAAGGGAGATCCGCGTGGGACCAATGGCGGACGGAAAACGTCGTGACGTCATCAAATGTTTTGGTGAACCTGTTCAAGTCGCAAAATTTCCCTCCCCGTTCATATTCTTTAGAAATTCGTACTTTTTGTGAATCCTTTATGTCGCCGGTCATTAGTAGACGTAATTAGGAGTTTTTTAAATCAAAAAGACCTAATAAAATGATTTAATGGAAATTAATAAAAAAATTTATCTTGAATAAATAAATATAAAATAAAAGGAACATTCGACTTGAAAGTGTTAGCAAATTATAATTTTAATGAAATAAATTATTCTTGTGGTCTTTTGATGGGTACGCAGTATTTCTCACGAAGGCCCTGGACGGTCCATTCGGTTACACCTTGCTCGGCCAAATCTTGGTGGCGGTTGTTGAAGCTTTTTGTGATTTTTTCCATGAGCGACCATAAGATATTCTGAAAATGAAATTAGGTGAGCGGGCGATGCTTTTTGGTTTGCTACCTTTTCGGAGCAGGTGAGGAAGTCGAGGGCAAGGCGAAAACGTTCGGTTTTTGTGATGGAATCTAGTACGTTGACGACGAAAAGTATGTCGTCGGTTGTATTGGGAAAAGCGCTCAACGCTTCAATGATGTCGCCTAAGACGCCGACGGGGATCTCTTTCCGCGAATTCAAAAGCTCGTCGGCGCTGCACGTTTTGAGATATTGGTATCGCTCGTACGGGGTAGCGGAGGCCGAGCGGTTTCGCTCGATTCTTTCCGAAGCCTCGTCCTGCATTACGTTTTTCGATGTTCGGATCGGATTCCAGACGCGGCGAAAACCGTCTTCGCTCAGTTTTTCCTTTTTATCCAACGGGCGCAAATGTGCTGCATTTACGCGATCTCTACAATCAGAACGAAATAAACTGAGGTTTTGCCTCTCTTATTCTTTAGACGTCATTTACACGTCTATAATGACGTCATCTATGTAAGCAGTCAGAGTCTATAGACGTCATTTACGTCTATAATAATAGTGACGTCATGTATTGTATTTGTAGTCTATACACGTCATTTACAAGTCTATAGTGACGTCATCTAGTAAGAAGTCTAAGTCTATAGACGTCATTTACGTCTATAATGCAGGCAACTAGTGACGTCATGTATGTATTTGTTGTCTATAGACGTCATGTACACGTCTATAGTGACGTCATCTATGTAAGAACACTGTCTATAGACGTCATGTACAAGTCTATAGTGACGTCATCTATGTAAGAAGTCTGTCTATAGACGTCATTTACGTCTATAATGCGTGCAACACCGTCTATAGTGACGTCATCTATGTGAGCAGTCTATAGACGTCATTTATGTCTATAATGCAGGTAACTACGTGCAAAGTGATAACTTCTAAGTCTTTAGTTACGTCACTCACAAAGAACGCAAACCCTCACCCAGTGTGACCAACTTAAACGTCCGTTACCAACCTGAACTCCTCATAAGAGGCGACCTTACGGTCCGTCACCGCCGACAATTTCGCACGATTCTGCAACTCGTAAATTCTCTCTTTTTCAACGGAGACTCTCAGCTCCTCCTCTAAACTTTTTAAATCCACAAAATCTTTCAGCTCCTTTGCCATTCCATTATACGAACAAACGAAAAAATAATCGGTAAACAGAAGAAACGAAGGTTATAATCAAACATAGGGTTATAACGACATGTTGGCAACACTGTCGTAAAGTAAAACTCGAAGGTTTTCATCGACTGTTGATGTCCACAAACGCTTCTTGGATGTGAAAAAGCTCACAAAATGAGTGTCTATTTGATTAACTCGTAAGTTCTCTTCTATACTTTTAATTTGGCGGAACTATAGCGTGAACTACCTCGATCATTTTTTATTTGTTTTAGGGATAGTGAGTTGGAGGGTGAGTCCCAAGCTGGGCAAAATGTATCATCCGAGGCGTCTCAATCATTAGCTCACTTCTGGCCGAATATGACCGAGGAGATAAAGCAGATTGAGACAGTAAGTTTAACTTAGGTTGGTATGACTGTAATGTTGTTCTAGTTGGACGTTCGGACGCAAACTTTGCCTCTGGCCCGCATCAAGAAGATCATGAAGCTGGACGAAGACGTCAAAATGATTTCTGCGGAGGCTCCCGTGCTTTTTGCGAAAGCCGCTGAGCTTTTTATCAAAGAGCTGACGATGCGAAGTTGGGTACATACGGAGGACAACAAGCGCCGTACTCTTCAGCGGAACGATATTGCCATGGCGATCAGCAAATATGACCAGTTTGACTTTTTGATCGATATCGTACCTAGAGATGAAGCGAAGCCGGCACAGACGAGTGGAAACACGAGGTCAAATATGAGCCTTGATCAAGTCCACTATTACTTCCAGCTTTCTCAGCAACAGCAGCAGCAACAACAACAGCAGCAGCAACAGCAACAACAGCAGCAGCAAAATGTCGTTTCCGTCCCTGTCGAAGATAAAACATTGCAAAACATTCAACTTGTTCAGCAAGTCATTGGGGCAAACGGCGACATTCAACATATCCCGATTCAATTGTCACCGGCGCAGATGCAAATGATTCGGATGCAACTTCAAGCGAACCCGACCGGTCAGCCGCTTCTCGTCCAAACGGCGGCGCCGCAGACTCAGCAAGTTATGCAGGTCGGCCAGCAAGTCGGGACGCAGGGCCAAGTCTATATACAGACCGCCGCAACACCTGAGAATTGATTTTAAATACTTGTTTCACTGTATAAAATTTTTTAATAATGTAAATACATTATGTACATTCTTTCTTAACAATTCTCGTTTTCTTAGTGATCCAAGATACCTCATGAAGTTGGCACCATTGCTTTGCGCTACTACTGTTGGCACCACTTCGTCGCGATACTACGGTTGGCAGCGTTGTGTTGTGCTACTACTATTGGCACCACTGTGGTGCACTACTATGGTTGGTAGCAATGCGTTGCGCTAATACGGTTGGCAGCGATGCATTGCGCTACTACTGTAGGTAGCGATGAGTTGCGCTACAACTGTTGGTACCACTGCGATGCTCTAATAAGGTTAGTAGCGATGCACTGCGCTACAACTGTTGGTACCACTGCCTCAATAGATGAGAACAGGGAGTCGAATTGGAAGGAGAAATGCAAGATGAAAAATTTAATAAAAGAGGTTAAGAAATGTTATAATTTCGACAATAATTTTATATAATCATGCGAACAATCGGATCAAGAGCTGTTGACGTCTATTTTGTTGCGTGCGATTTGATAAAGACGGCGAATCATATCGTTCTGCGAATACTTCCCGAAGAGGAGAGTGAGTAGGGCGAGGCCATAACCGGTCGCACGTTCGCCCGAATAAGCCGGAGCCGCCATGTCGACGTGGATCCACGTCCCGCTAAAATCGAATCCGAGATGCGCTAAAATGAAAAGACCAGCGCACGATGATTGCGCGTTCGCGCGATCCTGCAAAAAAGGAATCAAAAAGCATAACGGTTAATCGACCTTACCGAAACTGAGTTCTTCATGTCGGCAATAGACGAGCTGAATTCGGTGAAGTGCAATTCAGGAGCGAACGGAATCGGGAAAACGAGATCGCCAGCGATTCGTCCGATTTCGACCGCTTCTTGTTCCAACGATGCCGTATTGGTGAGGACTGCGGCATGATATTTACCCGTAGCAACCGCCTGTGCGCCGGTCAACGTCGCCATATCGAGGATCACCTCAGCGCCCAAATCGCGAGCAGCGTAGACAACCCCGTCCGCCAAAACAAGCCTTCCTTCAGCATCCGTATTGTTTATTTCAACCGTCCTCCCCGAATAGAGTGTCTCAACATCATCCGGACGAGTAGACTCCGAACTCACTGAATTCTCCGCCAAGCAAAACACGGCGTGCAGCTCCGTCTCAAAGTTCAAATGCGACGCCACAATAAGAGCGCCCAAAACCGCAGCAGCTCCTGCGCAATCGCGTTTCATCCCGGGCATCAACGTCTTTGTCTTCATGGACAAACCGCCCGTATCGTAGACAATCCCTTTACCCACCCAAGCGACCACAGGGCCATTTTTGACCTTCGGCGTATACTTAACGGACACCAAAGCAGGCCCGAATTTCGCCGCCTTACCCACACAGTAGATACCATTCAATCCTTTCTTTTTTAACTCTTCATCCTTTATTACAGTCATCTCTAAATTATAATTGGTTGCGACTTGTTTTATTTTAAGAATGAAATCTTGAGTAGACATCTCGTTACAAGGAGCATCGACGATATACGCGCAACGACGAGTCGCATCTCCAATGATGTTGAGGGCATCGAAATCGATCTTTTGTTCATCAACGACGATAAACTCGACACGGATTTTCTGCTTGGGTTTATTACTTTTTTTGTTGTAAAGCGGATAAGATCGAGCGACGGCGCATGCGGAAGCTAATACGTCGCGAAACGGGCAGACGACGACGATCGTCTCGTCGACTCCGCTCGTGAAAGTTTTGATCGTGTTGGCCAACGTGTACGGCCTCGCTGGGCAATTATGACGCGAACTACGATTCGGGAGGGATGCCAATGCGGCCAAATTGATATAAAGCGATATCGTATCCGGTGTGGTCGGATGGAGCGACTGCAATGCCGCATTGTATACATCTTGGCTTACCCTCGACCCTAATTTATGCTTAACCCCTTCATAGCCGACTTTCGTCAAATATTCGACCTGACCGATCACGAGCACCGGCTGCGTTTGCGGATCCGAATTCGGCGAATCCGAGCAAAAAACGACCTGCACATCATCCGCAACGGAATTTTCCATTTTTTATCCTAAAAAAACAACAATGTTGGACTATTTTATTAAAGATATTATTAAAATCTAATTTACCTTAAACTAATAAAAGAATACCTTATAAAATTTCTCTTTAATTACTCTTGTTGAAAGTATTTTTAATCAATGGAAAGTTACAAGTAAAAAGTAAACAGGGAGGTTACACTACGATTAGCGGTTAACACCCAATGATGCCAACTGTCAAGGTTGCCAGATTAATAGCGGAGGAAATCCCCTCCAAAAATCGAGGACACAGTGACCAAAAAGGATCAAAAATCATGCTAAAAGGGGCCTTTTTCATGGCTAAAGAACGAAATCCATCAAAAAGAGCCCCTAATGTCCAAAAATCAAGGAATAAAGGGCCCCTAGTATCCAAAAAGGATCAAAAATCAAGCCAAAAGGGACCTTTCTAGTCGGATTTCTAGTCGAGGTAAAAGGGCCCTTAATGTCAAAAAAGAAAAAGTAAAGCTGAAAAGGGCTATTTTAGTCTATTTGTGGAAATTAGGGGCTCTTTTGCCAAAATTTTGTACCTTTACGACTAAAAAATCACTTTTAAGATTGATTTTTGATTCTTTTTGAACACCAGGGGCCTTTTTTTGCCTCGATTTTTGGGCATTAGTGATTAGGGGCCCTTTTAATTTAGATTTTTGGACACTAGGGGCCATTTCAAGCTTGATTTTTGATCTTTTGTGGATACTAGGGCCCCTTTTTACCTCGACTTTCTGACATTAGGGGCCTTTTTTGACAAGATTTTGTACCTTTATGACTAAAAAGCCCATTTCAGCTTGATATTCGATCCTTTTTGGACACTGAGGCCCTTTTAACTTTTTTTTTAAATCCTTTAGGACGCTAGGGGGCCCTTTTTAGCTTGATTTTTGATCCTTTTTGGACACTAGGGGCCCTTTATTCCTCGATTTTAAGACATTAGGGGCTCTTTTAACTTTGTACCTTTACGACTACAAAGGGCATTTTTAGCTTGATTTTTGATCTTTTTTTTTGGATACTAGGGGCCCTTTTTACCTCGACTTTTGGACACTAGGGGCCCATTTTAGCTTGTTTTTGATTCTTTTCAGTCACTATGGGCCCTTCTTAGCATGATTTTTGATCCTTTTTGGATACTAGGGGCCCTTTATCCCTCGATGTTTAGACATTAGGGGCTATTTATCCTTCGATTTTTAGACATTAGGGGCTCTTTTAACTAGATTTTGTACCTTTACGACTACAAAGGGCCATTTTTAGCATGATTTTGGATCTTTTTTGGATACTAGGGGCCCTTTTTACCTCGACTTTTGGACACTAGGGGCTCTTTTTAGCTTGATTTTGATCCTTTTTGGATACTAGGGTCCCTTTTTTCCTTGATGTTTAGACATTAGGGGCCATTTTTAGCTTGTTTTTGATCCTTTTCGGACACTAGGGGCCCTTTTTAGCTTGATTTTTGATCCTTATTGAGTACTAGGGGCCCTTTTTTCTTGACTTTTGGACTTTAGGGGCCATTTTTGAACCAATTTAAGACTTTTCACTGTCTTCTTATGCAAGGACGAGCATATGCTAGGGTGATATGAGGAAGTGGGGGACTCGATGCTAGGGGCCCTTTTTAGCTTGATTTTTGATCTTTTTGTATACTAAGGGGGCCCTTTTTACCTCGACTTTTGGACACTAGGGGCCCTTTTAGCTTGTTTTTTATTCTTTTCGGTCACTATGGGCCTTTCTTAGCTTGATTTTTGATCCTTTTTGGAAACTAGGGGCTCTTTTTACCTCGACTTTTGGACTTTAGGGGCCCTTTTTAGCTTGTTTTTGATCCTTTTCGGACACTAGGGGCCCTTCTTAGCTTGAGTTTTGATCCTTTTTGGATACTAGGGGCCATTTTTAGCTTGTTTTGATCCTTTTCGGACACTAGGGGCCTTTTTTTACCTCGATTTTTAGACACTAGGGGCCCTTTTTAGCTTGAGTTTTGATCTTTTTTTTGATACTAGGGGCCCTTTAACCCTAGATTTTTAGACATTAGGGGCTCTTTTAACTAGATTTTGTACCTTTACAACTACAAAGGCCCTTTTTAGCTTGACTTTTGATCTTTTTTGGATACTATTGTCCGTTTTTACCTCGACTTTTGAACACTAGGGGCCCTTCATAGCTTGATTTTGATCCTTTTTGGATACTAGGGTCCCTTTTTTCCTTGATGTTGAAATTAGGGTAGGATGAAATTAGGGGCCATTATTTTTAGCTTGTTTTTGATCCTTTTCGGACACTAGGGGCCCTTTTTAGCTTGATTTTTGATCCTTATTGAGTACTAGGGGCCCTTTTATCTCGACTTTTGGACTTTAAGGGCCATTTTTGAACCAATTTAAGACTTTTCACTGGGGGGGGGTCTTCTTATGCAAGGACGAGCATATGCTAGGGTGATATGAGGAAGTGGGGGACTCGATAACGGACGAAAAGGATTTCAGTTGTAAACGGGACGAGAGACCGGTTCCTTCCGACCCCTTTCTTACCTTTTCCTCAACAAAAACGAAACAACAATGTAAACTGTCAAATTATTAAATAATTAATTTAAATTAATTGCAAAAATGAAAAAAATAAGAATGAAAGTTTTATGCTTCGACCTGGGAAGCGACAAATACGACCTAAGGTAAAAAATTTTATTTACCAATTTTTCAAAAAAAGTTCCATCATTTGCTTGGCGGGGCGGAACTCTACCGCGCTCCTAGAGCCAAAGTTCCCAAATAAACGCACTTTTTTAGACACTAGGGGACCTTTTTAGCTTCAGTTTTGATCCTTTTTGGATATTAGGGGCCATTTTTAGCTTCATTTTTTATCCTTTTTGGATACTAGGGGCCACTTTTAGCTTGTTTTGATCCTTTTCGGACACTAGGGGCCCTTTTTTACCTCGACTTTGAGGCATTAGGGGCTCTTTTAAGTAGATTTTGTACCTTGGGGCATTCAATAGCTATGTTGTGACATTACCATGGCAACACCCCAGAACCACCCTATTTCTTTTTCTTAATGAAGAGGAAGGACGTGATGGTTTTTTTAAAGGTTTCTGGCTCATTTGAATTTCCCATCACGTAAAAATTCAAATTTCAAAAAGGAAATGATGTAATTAAAGATTCGTCATCTCAAGGTTTACTTTGAGCGTTTTTACAAAAATCGTTTTATTTTGTGGCCAAATATCTCGAGCAGTGGCGGATCCAGGAATTTGTCACAAAATCGCGTTTTTGACGAAAAATTGTCTCGTAAAACGTTGATTTTGAAGTATTTTTTGACGAAAATTATCTCTTAAAACGTTATTTCTAAGGTTTTTGACAAAAATTTATCCCTTAAAACCTTGATTTTGAGGTTTTTTCAGGAAAAATTTGGCTTTATAAACGTTGATTTTAAAGTTTTTGATGAAAAACTGGCTCATAGAATGTTTATTTTGAGGGATAATCCACTGATGAGCCTCAAAATGGAACCGTTTTTGAGATTTTTGATATCGAAGATTTCTTTTCGATGACCCTGTTACCCTATTAGAAGAAAAAAGATGCTACCGTTTTTCCCAGGCTTTCACGTAAGGCGTCGTAAAAAGGAAAACGTGGACCGCAAGTAATGTTCGTTAATAATATTAAAAACTGGGAAGACGTCACGGTTATTGAATCGCCTAATTGGAGACTTCGTTAGAACAACATAAGCCGCCTTTTCGGACTCGTTTGAAAATGATGGTTTTTTTTGTAACTTTTTTTGGTTTTTCTGCGATATCTTCGGTTCTAGGACAGATTTTGACACGCGGCAAAAAAGGTTTTGCAGCTTTTTCATGTCAAAATTTTTTGTAATTTTTTCAAATTTTTAGCACTTAAAATCTGCTAATGGGAGCCATTTGAAAATTCAAAATATGTACTTGGGGAAAAAAAAAGTCAATTTTGGCAAACATTTTAAAACATCTCTAATATAAGACTTTAAAAATAATTAAACTTATAAAAAATAAAATAAAACCTTAAAAAATATGGGAAATATCATAGTTTGGTTTGAAAATTATTTGTTGTGAGTGCAGTAAACTACGAAAAAAAAATTTTTTTTTCCTCAAAAACGATTTTAAAATGCTTTTCTCCCCCTAAAAATATTTGAAACTATTTTTGGGGGAAAAATTGGATTTTGTTCTGATGGCTCTCTTTCATTGGATTAGGGGTTTTAAGCCTCTTTTTCATTGGATTAGGGGTTTTTAAGCCTATTTTTCATTAGATGAGGGATTTTTAAGCCTCTTTTTCTTAAGCCTGTTTTTCATCGGATTAGGGTTTTTTAAGCCTCTTTTACATTGGATTAGGGGTTTTTAAGCTTATTTTTCATTAGATAAAAGGTTTTCAAGCTTATTTTTAATTGGATTAAGGGTTTTTAAGCCTCTTTTACATTGGATTAGGGGTTTTTAAGCCTATTTTTCATTAGATTAAAGGTTTTTAAGCCTATTTTTAATTGGATTAAGGGTTTTTAAGCCTATTTTTCATTGTATCAGGGGTTTTTAAGCCTATTTTTCATTGTTTTAGGGGTTTTTAAGGCTATTTTCATTGGATTAGGAGGTTTTAAGCCTATATATCATTGGATTGGGGGTTTTAACCCTATTTTTCCACTGGATTAGGGCTTTTAAAACCTCTCTTTCATTGGATTAGGGGTTTTTAAGCATATTTTTGATTGAATTAGGGTTTTTTTAAACCTCTTTTATATTGGATTAGGGGTTTTTAAGCCTATTTTTCGTTAGATTTAAGGTTTTTAAGCCTATTTTTAATTGGATTAATGGTTTTTAAGCCTACTTTTCATTAGATCAGGGGTTTTTAAGCCTATTTTTCATTAGATTAAAGGTTTTTAAGCCTATTTTTAATTGGATTAAGGGTTTTTAAGCCTATTTTTCATTGGATTAGGGGTTTTTAAGCCTATTTTTCATTGCATTAGGGGTTTTTAAGCCTATTTTTCATTGGATTAGGGGTTTTAAGCCTATTTTTCATTGCATTAGGGGTTTTTAAGCCTATTTTTCATTAGATTAGGGGTTTTTAAGCCTATTTTTCATTGGATTAGGGGTTTTTAAGCCTATTTTTCATTGGATTAGGGTTTTTAAGCCTATTTTTCATTGTATTAGGGGTTTTTAAGCCTATTTTTCGTTAGATTAAGGGGTTTCTAAGCCTATTTTTCATTGCATTAGGGGTTTTTAAGCCTATTTTTCATTAGATTAAGGGGTTTTTAAGCCTATTTTTCATTGGATTAGGGGTTTTTAAGCCTATTTTTCATTGGATTACATTGTTTTTTAAGGCGGATCCGACAATTAAATTCTACCAAGTGTGCGAGAGAGAGGGAAGATGTCAAAACGTTTTTTCCTCGTTTTGGGCACTAAAAATGGTCCGATTTTTTTTTCTGAAAAGCGCATTCTCTTTAATTCGGAAAACTCTAGACTGATCTGAGAGCACTTTTTCCGAAAAAAATTTTCTTCCGGAAAATCGGGAAACGAATTTTCCGGGAAAACTTTTTTTCAAAAAAACCAGGTACACGTTTTGTAGGGTACGACGAGCTGTTTCCAAATCTGTTAATAATTTCAAAATCGGTTAAAAAACGGCGTCGTAATCGCTGTCACAAGATTTAGACGTTGCGGGGAGTGGGGAGCGTCTGGGGTCGTAAATCAAGATACGCAGATGACAGGTTAACACACTGTCATTAGGTTGGCTTCAAGTCAATAAAATTTGTAATATGCAGGATCCATTGAAAAATAAGGAAAAATTTTTGCTAATAAAAAATAAACACATTTAATTTAATCCAGTCTACAGAGCAGTACCTTATCCAGGACTTATCCAACAGGACCTTATCCAGCAAAAGTTGATGTAAAAGATTTTATTATTTTAAAAATTGTGCCGGGAAAGCTTTTATTGGCACTCTTCAAAAACATGACGTTATTGGGACCCAAATGGACCATTAGGTGAAAATGCTCTGTACACTGGACAAATTTGCAATCCTAATAAGATAAAATAAAGAAATATGTAAAAAAAATTGCGCCATAATTTATGGAATCACAATTGCTTTGTACGTATAGTTCATGAATTAAAAATACCTAAAAATGTTTTCACTCACTTTTTTAAACTGACTGATAAGCAGAGTCGGGGGCCGGGGCGAAATGAAGTGGACTTTGGTCCAGCCGATCAGCTCTGCTTTACTTTATTTACGGTGATTACTACTCTCCCTTTTCCCTTATTTATTTTTTTTTTCTTCTTAATTTTACTACATATTTTTTTGTTTTATTCCTTGAAGATGTTTTGTGTGTGTGTGGTGTTACTATTTTCTTGTGAGAGATTGAAATTGAATTATGCGAGGAAAGACCTAGGAGATGAAAGAATAGGAAAAGCCAATCGGTTTCGCCTTTGTTTTTTCCTTAAAAAAGGAGGGATTAAAAATCAGACAGAAAGCAGACACAATTATTTTTTACAGACTCCCTTATCATAAATAAATAAATAAATAAATAAGTTTATAAAATGAGTCCCGCGGCAGCAGGACTAAAGAGGTAGATTTCTTTCAGATGGTTAGATCTCGAAGTTTCTAAAATTCGAAGAAAAAAAAATCATCTGTTTCCCGGTAAAAATTCAAAAATTTTCTTTTTTACCTAGATTCAAATCTATTACACCCAGCTGATCCAAACCAACTTTAAATCTTTCTTAGACATCCCCATAACATCACTTTTAAGTTTGAAAGCAATTGGATGAACGGTTTAGGAGATACGCAGTTTAGGCCCTAAGCAAACTACCAAAACCGCTGGTCCGATTTCAGCCGTTAACGAACTCATAAATTCTATTAGTTTAAAAGCCCTAAATACCGAATTTCATGATCGTCAAGTAAAAATTACTCAAGTTATCGTGCGAATATATATATATATATATACATATATATATATATATATATAAACTTTTGAGTTGAGGGTGGTTTTGGGGTCCAGGGGGTCTGAAATGAAAACCTGTCACAAAAATTTTTGATTCTGAGACTACTGCCCCCATTGCAATAGGTAGATTTTCTGAAAGAAATCTACCTAAAACATTTGAAAACCGTAAGTCGTATGCGAAAAAATTGTAAATACGAAATTAAAGCTTATTGAATTACTATACTTTTATTACGTAAGATTTTTTTTAAGACCTAACGTATCCGAGGCGTAACGAGGCGACCAAAACGGTTTTTTCAATTTTGACCGATCTATTCGATCTATTCAAAAAGTGAATTTCGTAAAAGTTGTAGAGAATTCAATTATGTAACTTTCAAACACAATTCGCAAAATTAACGATAAACAGAGGGGGGGGGGAAATTCAGCAAAATTACGACCATGGGTCCCGGGGACCCGGTCCCCCCCGTTCGGTGGTGTTGGTTTTGGCCGGATTCCGGACTGACTCAACTGAACTAAGGTACTATGTATGAAAATTTTAAAATTCCCATTCCGTCTGAGGCCTGGGCGAATTAGGGCCGCCTATTCATTGAGTGTTGGTTTCGGTCAAGGGTGCTACGGCTATAGGGCGAAAACCTCCGTCAGGGCCCTCCTGACGACTGTTTGTAATACATATACATATAAAATGGACAGACGGAAGGACGGACGGACAGACAGAGACACGGAACCTTTGTTCGGAATCGTCTAAAATTCAAAATGCAAGTGAAAATTTACATTTTGGAGGACAAAAAATTTTTCGACCTCTTGTACGATCGGAAAGCTTCCACTACCTTCGGAATGTGAGAAGGCAAAATTAATAAAAAGTAATATTTTTGAAAAAACTCGAAAGAAAAGAATCTAGGGCCATTGAACACCAAAAAAATGCTTTGCACCTATCATCTCCGTCTAATCTTGATTTACGACCCCCAGACGCTCCCCACCCCCCGCACCGTCTAAATCTTATGACAGCGATTACGACGCCGTTTTTTAACCAATTTTGAAACTATTAACAGATTTGGAAACAGCTCGTCGTACCCTACAAAACGTGTACCTGGTTTTTTTGAAAAAAAGTTTTCCCGGAAAATTCGTTTCCCGATTTTCCGGAAGAAAATTTTTTTCGGAAAAAGTGCTCTCAGATCAGTCTAGAGTTTTCCGAATCAAAGAGAATGCGCTTTTCAGAAAAAAAATCGGACCATTTTTAGTGCCCAAAACAAGGAAAAAACTTTTGGGGCCGAATGTGCTGCGATCTATTGACTCAGAAACAACAAAAAATAATGGTCGTCTCCGCCTTAAGCCTATTTTTAATTGGATTAATTGTTTTTAAGCCTATTTATCATTGGATCAGGGGTTTTTAAGCCTATTTTCATTGGATTAGGGTTTTTTAAGCCTCTCTTTCATTGGATTAGGGGTTTGAAGCCTCTTTTCCATTGGATTAGGTTTTAAGCCTATTTATCATTGGATTGGCGGTTGTAATCCTGTTTTTCCGCTGGATTAGTGTTTTTTAAGCCTATTTTAATGCCTATTTTTCGTCAGATTAAGGGTTTTAAGCCTCTTTTCATTGAATATGATGTATTTTAAGACTCTTTTTATTGGATTATTGAACTTCAAACCTCAAGATACTCGCATTTTCTAATAGCGCTCTAAATCTTCAAAGGTTGCCTATTTTTTTAAAAGTCCTCGACTTTTTCCTTAAGTGCATAATATTATTTTTTATGTGTTCCTAATACAAGATGAAAAAACGTGATTCGTAACGGGCCTGATCCTTGGGGTCGGCATTAGCGGTTTTTTTTCTTTCCTCTCTCTATAGTTTTTTGGTTTAGGGGCTCCGAAGGTATAATTTGTAAGCTCCCTGATCGACAAACTGTGACGATTTGTCGCAGGAAAAGGGGGGGGGGAACCAGAATATCAAGTTGGTAACACTGCTTAAATCAATATTTTGGTTTCTAACGATTCATTGAAACCCGTTTCCACGCCTAGAATTGAAAAAATTCGTTTCGTAACGAGAAAATCACTTTGAAGAGGAAATCGTTTGACAAATAAAAATCTTTTGTTCATTCAAGCGCAAGGCGTTGCCAAAAATTAGCCAACTTCCTTCAAAACAGGGTGGAGCAAATAAAATTATAAGCTCTATGAAGGTCGACTTGAAATTTTCAGGGCATCGTTTGGTCAGTTTTGGGGAAAAAACTCCCCTCCAACCAATTTTAGGGGTCGCTAAAGCCAAATTTTTTCAAAAAACCAAAGATTGTCCTGAAAATTTCAGACCACTCCTTCACCCTCAAAAATAGGCCAAAAGTTGAAAAATCGTGAATCAAACTTATAACTTCCATAACTTTGACCTGTTTTTAAGGGTGAAGGAGTGGTCTGAGAGATTTTATGTATAAGTTAACAATTGTAGGCCTTTAAAAGAGCTTTCCAACGATATAAATAATGACAAAATCGGACAAAAATTGTGGAAGTTATGGACGTTTGAAGTTTGACTGCGAATTTTCAACTTTTGACCTATTTTTGAGGGTGAAGGAGTGGTCTGAGAGATTTTATGTATAAGTTAACAATTGTAGGCCTTTAAAAGAGCTTTCCAACGATATAAATAATGACAAAATCGGACAAAAATTGTGGAAGTTATGGACGTTTGAAGTTTACTCGCGAATTTTCACCTTTTGACCTATTTTTGAGGGTGAAGGAGTGGTCTGAGAGATTTTTTGTGTAAGTTAGCAATTGTAGGCCTTGAAATGGGCTTTCCAACGGTATAAATATCTTTAAAATCGGCCAAAAATTGTGGAAGTTATGGACGTTTGAAGTTTACTCGCGAATTTTCACCTTTTGACCTATTTTTGAGGGTGAAGGAGTGGTCTGAGAGATTTTATGTATAAGTTAACAATTGTAGGCCTTTAAAAGAGCTTTCCAACGATATAAATAATGACAAAATCGGACAAAATTGTGGAAGTTATGGACGTTTGAAGTTTAAATCAAGGATTTTTTACATTTTGACCTATTTTTGAGGGTGAAAGAGTGGTCTGAGAGATTTTATGTATAAGTTAAAAATTGTAGGTCTTTAAAAGAGCTTTCCAACGGTATAAATATCGACAAAATCGGACAAAAATTGTGGAAGTTATGGACGTTTGAAGTTTACTCGCGAATTTTCAACTTTTGACCTATTTTTGAGGGTGAAGGAGTGGTCTGAGAGATTTTATGTATAAGTTAACAATTGTAGGCCTTTAAAAGAGCTTTCCAACGATATAAATATTGACAAAATCGGACAACAATTGTGGAAGTTATGGACGTTTGAAGTTTCACTCGCGAATTTTCAACTTTTGGCCTATTTTGAGGGTGAAGGATTCGCCCTATTTTTTTTTTGCGTATTTTTTTTGGACTGCATATCTTAAAAATGGCTCTAGCGACCCCTAAGAAGCTAGTTGGAAGCTAATAGTGTAGGAAATGTGCCAAGTCCCTATAATATTGGTTGTAGGAGACTTTTTATCCCCAAAACTGTCCAATGAATGCCCTGAAAATTTCAAGTCGACCCTCAGATCTTAAAAACTATTTTTGCTAGCCCCCTAACCTAATTTTTGGCGTGTTAAATAATTTTCCGGCTTAAAAGGAAGAGAAAAAAAAAATACAGAAACCTTATTTAGTGAGAGTTTGAATACAGGAAAGCTGCGGTATTCAAGAAGGCCATCAAGTTTTTTTTAAGTTAAGTAATACCCTTTCGGATCTCGAGTAGAATGTTGCTCAAGAGGCACAAATTGTAATTATTTTTCCATCGCGGCACACGAGAAAAGAAAAAAAAGATTTGCGGGAGGACAAAAACAAAAAAAAAGAGGGCACGCTCAATTTGACTTGGTTTCCGGTCTGTTTTCGTCGGACAATTGGAAGATAGTACGAAAAAAAACCTAGATATCCGTGAAAAATATTTTTTCTAAGCCGCGCCAGTCATAGGGCGGATCCTTCACCCTCAAAATAGGCCAAAAGTCGAAAATTCGCGTGTGAAACTTCAAACGTCCATAACTTCCACAATTTTTGACCGATTTTGTCAATATTTATACCGTTGGAAAGCTTTTTTAAAGGTCTACAATTGTTAACTTATACATAAAATCTCTCAGACCACTCCTTCACCCTCAAAACTTGGTTAAAGTGTAAAAAGTCCTTGATTTAAACTTCAAACGTCCATAACTTCCACAATTTTTGACCAATTTCGTCGATATTTATACCGTTGGAAAGCTCTTTTAAAGGCCTACAAAACATAATTAAACATAAAAATCTCTCAGATCACTCCTTCACCCTCAAAAATGGGTCAAAATTTTAAAACTTTTATTAATTTATTCTGTTTATATGTTTTTTTCAGTTACGAAAGAAATACGAAATCTTCAAGATGCATTCCAGTTGCAGAGCCAAACCTGAGGTAAGTCGTACTTTTCAATGTAGTTCTTGTCTTTTCCCATAGAATGCGCCTTATGTACAGAAGAAGAATAGATCGTAAAACTTATTCGCATCCAAATTTTTGTTTCTTTTTATTTTCTAAGGGCTTTTTTACCATAAAATATTTCGACCTTTTTTCTTTCTTTTATGTTCCCATCTATTTTTTCCCTTCAATGATAATATTGTCATTTTGATTTCGGAGGAACGCGTGGCATCGCCATTTGTTCCGTCCTGGATTTTTCCCCTATTTTTTCTCTCTCTTCAAGTTCCGACCCGTCGGTATGCACGTGAAAAATTACGATAAAGCGTGAAAAAAAAGGGAAAAAAAATTTCCCTGAGCACGTTTCTGGATGTTGGTTTTTTATTGCTAATTTTTGTGGGGAAATTAATCTTTGGCCCGCTAGTGGCCCTAAGAACAAGATTTTGTAACTTTACCATGAAAAGAGCCCTTTTTTAGCTTGATTTTTGACCCTTTTTGGACGCCAGTGGCCCTATGAACAAGATTTTGTATCTTTACCACGAAAAGGGCCCTTTTTAGCTTGATTTTGGACCCCTTTTTTGGACCCTAGGGGCCCTTTGAACAAGATTTTGTAAGTCAAACACGAAAAGGGCCCTTTTTAGCTTGAATTTTGACCCTTTTTTGGACACTACTATGTGAAGTAAAGAGTATTTTCAAGATTTTATGGTTTTACCAAGATATTTTTCGCGTTTTCTCCGCGGCTTTCTTTATTCACGAATGAAGGAAGATTTTCGATCGGAATTAGTGAATAATTTTGACGGAAAATCTGATCGGATAATAATTTTTAATGATTTTATCATGACCCCGGTAGTCCCGAAAGACGTGGACAGTGAAAGGTTGAGGTTCCGCACCGGCGGAGATCTCCGAGGAGGGCGCGGGCGTTTTAATAAAAATTGGAATGGGCGAACAAAAGTTAAGAAAACCGTTCTCGGTCTCCTTTTACCTCCGAGTCGGAATCGGCCGGGAAAAAAGTCACATTTCGGACAAACCCTCGAATAGCGGATTTTTCCTTTTGTTTTACGCTTATTAGGAAACAAAAAGAATGAAAAAAGCCTCCATTTTGTTGATAAACGACCCCAAATTTACCTCCAAGTACTTGGATATGGGGGCTTAGAAAAAATGATTTTCAAATATTAACTTTTTTCAAGCATCATTTACAAAAATT
Organism: Orius laevigatus; assembly: GCA_018703685.1. Classification (NCBI taxonomy): domain Eukaryota; kingdom Metazoa; phylum Arthropoda; class Insecta; order Hemiptera; family Anthocoridae; genus Orius; species Orius laevigatus. Next base: position 34,964 of record JAGWEN010000743.1, read on the forward strand.
CTAAAAAAGCTCAACATTTTACGAACGCAATAAGTAGAATGCAACAACTTTTCAACAATAAACGCCCTTTTTGAGACATTGTGACACTTTTAAGTAGCGACGTGTGACACTTCTTTAGTTGTTGTCACGACACTTTTGGAGGAATATGACACCTTTCGATGATAAACACCCTTTTTGAGTAGAATGTGGCACTTTTAAACCATAAAATGTGACAAAAAAAATTTTCAACCGTAAACTGTGACACTTTAGCCTAGATGTGACACTTTTAAACCATAAAATGTGACACTTTAGCATAGATGTGACATTTTAAACAAAAAATGTGACACTTTAGCCTAGATGTGACCCTTTTAAACCATTAAATGTGACGCCTTAGCCAGATGTGACGCCTTTAAACCAGAAAATGTGACACTTTATCCTAGATGTGACGCCTTTAAACAATAAAATGTGACACTTTAGCAGAGATGTGACGCCTTTAAACCATAAAATGTGACGCTTTAGCCTAGATGTGACGCTTTTTAAACCATAAAATGTGACGCTTTAGCCCAGACGGACGCCTTAAAACCATAAAATGTGACACTTTAGCCTAGATGTGGCGCTTTTAAACCATAAAATGTGATACTTTATCATAGATGTGACACTTTTAAACCAAAAAATGTGACAATTTTTTTAAAACCGTAAACTGTGACACTTTAGGCTAGATGTGACTTTTTTTTTCTTTGAAACCATTTTTAAGTAGAATGTGACATCTTTGAAGGGTTAAGACCCTTTTTTACGTGACAATTTTTAGTAGAATGTGACACTTTAACGATAAAACCCCATATTAATCCGAATGTGACACTTTTTTGAGGATTAAGACCCTTTTTACGTGACACTTTTTTTAGTCGTATGTGACACTTTAACCTAGATGTGACATTTTTAAACCATAAAATGTGACACTTTAGGCTAAACGTGGCCATTTTAAACCATAAAACGTGACACTTTAGGCTAGATGTGACACTTTTAAACCATAAAATGTGACAATTCTTTTAAAACCGTAAACTGTGACACTTTAGGCTAGATGTGGCACTTTTAATTTTAGAGAAACCCTTTATAAGACAAATGTGACACCTTTGAAGGGTTAAGACCCTTTTTTACGTGACAAGTTTTAGTAGAATGTGACACTTTAACGATAAACACCCATACTAATTAGAATGTGACACTTTTAGGAATAAGACCCTTTTTACGTGACACTTTTCAGTCGAATGTGACACTTTAGCCTAAATGCGGCACTTTTAAACCATAAAATGTGACACTTTAGGCTAAACGTGACCATTTTAAACCATAAAACGTGACACTTTAGGCTCGATTTGACACTTTTAAACCATAAAATGTTACACTTTTTAAACCATAAAAATGTGACACTTTAGGATAGATATGGCACTTTTTCAAACCATAAGCACCCTTTACTGATTAAAACCCTTTTTACGTCACAATTTTTAGTGACACAAATGTGACACTTCTTGAAGACTTAGCTAGCTTATGTGGTGTATTTCCGTAAACCTTTCAAGGTTTAAGGTTACGTTTAGTCGAATGTGACACTTTAGGATAGATGTGACACTTTTTCAATAATAAACCCCTTGAAGTGGAATGTGACACCTTTGCAAAACCGGGAAATGGGGTGTGGTAGCCCTGCTCGATGACACAACCAACAGTTTTGCCAACCTTGTTTACTTATTCGACCCGTTTCTACATTTCCTCATCTTCAAACCGATCATAAAACGTCAATTAGACACTTAAAAACGTAATTTATTCCAAAAGTTCTACAGCTTTTACTGCTCTGAGCGGTAATGTTGGCATACCTGAGTTTCCGGAGGCACCTGTTGCTCCCTCCCCCCTTTCCTTTTTTTACTAGTTCGCCAATCGCTTCTCCCGCTCAAGTTCAGTCTGTCCCCGTCACTCCGTTCGTCCACTATTTCTCGTCGAAAAAAGTAAATAAAACAAATTGTGTTCAAATAAGTGCATTCTAATCTTCCAATTTGGATTATGATAATTTCCGGACTATAAATACAAGGTACGCTTATCAGTATTTAAATTTTCTAATCATTTTACCTTTCCAATTTCTCTACCGGTTCAGAATAAGGTGACTCGTGAACTTTCATGTTTTCGTACTGAACATTTTGCCGGTTGGGAAAGGAATAGAGAACTTACTTTTCTTACTGATAAGACATTATTGTTGATAAGAATGATGTTCTTCTAATAGCCAGTGCCTCCTTGATTTGGCCTAAAAAACCTCGATTCCGCTGCCTTCTAAATATCAAAAAGTACCCTGCCTACGAACGAATTAACAAAACAACCTTTTAACGTCTGTAACTTCCACAATTTTTGACCGATTTTTTCGATCTTTATACGGTCGGAAAGCTCTTTCCAAGAGCTACAAAAGTTATTCAATGCTTAAACTCGCTCAGATAACTCCTTCACCCTCAAAAGTCTCAAAACCCCCTAAAACATCAAATCTCTAAAAAAAACCAATAGTGTCGAATATGAATTTTTAGGTATTTAGATAACACTCGAATTCTGAAATATCATCACCTATACTATTCTTATCAACAATTATTATAAACAATGGACAAAAAGAGCACAGTTCTTGATATTGGATATAAATAATCGTTCTGTAAGGTGTTTATCGAATTTTGCTTTCTTTTCGAAGGTCAAAACAGTGATATGCATAACAAAAAAGCGACGTTTTGCATTTTTTCGAAAATTAAATATAAACAATTCTGGATTTAAAGGGGATTTCGATGTGCAATTTTAGCTGGCGCAAACGTACAATTTTCGTATCAAGTTGACTTTCTATTTTAACATAAAAATTACTACTTTACCAGTGGCCTTGCAATGGAACTTCCTAAACTTGTGCGATCACGTTTTTTTGACTCGTTTTTAGGTTGGCTCTTCATTGTTCAATTGGTTCTCTAGATTCTGTGAAACCTCCTCTTCAATCTTTGACCATTATCAATACTTATATCGTTAAAAAGGTCTTTTAAAGAGCTTTCCAACGGTATAAATAACGACAAAATTGGACAACAATTGTGGGAGTTATGAGCATTTAAAGATTGTCATTAAATCTTGCCGCATGGACTAGGATGTTGCTACTTTTTGAGTGATCGGCGCTTTCTTAAAGCGACTGTATTCGGAAGTAGTTGAGTGAAATTGAGGGATAACGGAAAAGATGTTTAAATCGATGTTCTCATACATAGTGGCGAAGGATGTTGAACCTAGTCGGTGAAACGCCGCTCACACCTCAGCTATTTGCATGCCTTCCCTCCCATTTTCTCCTCGCTCATTCCCAACGCTTTTTATCACTCGGTCGGTCCTGTTATAGATGAGTATCAACGTCTCTCTTGACATTTAAAAGGGGCCCTTTCAGCCTCGGGGAGCCCCCGCAGGTTCATCAACAGAAGCGGTTGACCTCGGGTCATTGAGCCTTTCCTCTTGCTCACCTTGCAAGGTCAAAACCTTTTTTCAACAAAAAATAGCAATAACAAAAACACGAGCCATAACACTTCAGAAAACTGAAAACACTATTTTTTTTCCAAACTCTTTAATTTTTGATCTCTGAAATATCCATTGCTCAAAAGGTGAGACGTAGAACAATCCAGTTCCAGTCGGCGGAAAGGTAAAGAAATAAACCGGTTTTACTCATCTCGAAGGGCTCCTGTCCTCAGTATATGCAGTTTTCACTTGTGGATGAGCCTATCTAGTGGCTTTTTCAACGAAACGTCGCTATGCTGAGGTTAAAATTCAAAATCGGTCCAGCCGTTCTCGAGATATCGAGGGTCAAAGTTGCTCCTACAGTCTACGCCTACTATCATCGATGTTGTATTACCTGATTCCCTTCTTTTTAAGACTCAACTGGATCATGCTCCAAAAAATCGGTTGTGACAGGGCCAATATCGACATTGCTCTTCATCTACGTCTTAGATGCTACTGGTCCCTACCTAAATCAAAAGCCAAGAGCTCTTTCCATAAAAAGAGCTTTCAGTTTGGTTGTGACAATCGGCCCAGCCGTTCTCGAGATATCGAGGGTCAAAGTTGCTCCTACAGTCTACGCCTACTATCATCGATGCTACATGTTGTATTACCTGATTCCCTTCTTTTTAAGACTCAAATATGTCCAAAATTTGAGGGCCAAACAACTTCACTAGTTAGAATGGTCATAAAAAGAGCTTTCCAAAAAGATGCTGGTTGTGACAATCGGCCCAGCCGTTCTCGAGATATCGAGGGTCAAAGTTGCTCCTACAGTCTACGCCTACTATCATCGATGCTACATGTTGGATCACCTGATTCCCTTCTTTTTAAGACTCAAATATGTCCAAAATTTGAAGGCCAAACAACTTCACTAGTTAGAATGGCCATAAAAAGAGCTTTCCAAAAAGATTCTGGTTGTGACAATCGGCCCAGCCGTTCTCGAGATATCGAGGGTCAAAGTTGCAGTCTACGCCCACTATCATCGATGCTACATGTTGGATCACCTGATTCTCTTCTTTTTAAGACCCAAATATCTCCAAAATCGTCATTTAGACTACAGAATCGAAAGGTTTGCCGGGTAGAAGGGTACTAGAATGGATAGGTTTACAGAATAGAAGTGTACTTGCACATTGAAGTTGAAGTACCTGCATTACGCATCAGTACAAGTTTATTCCTGAGAATCGATAAAAAGAAAGTTTTGTAAATAAAACGCAAGGAAAAAGCAGAATCTTAAAAAACATTTAAAGAGACCGTTATTCACCTTGACCCAAAGGCCACGCGAACCTGTCCCAAACAGGTTTTATATGATTCCTCTATTAAAAATTGTCAAAAAGAAAGAAGGAAAAAGGCGAGAGAGAGAAAAAAGAAAGGCGCCATGTAAACAGTTTTCCCATGAGTCGTGTGAATTGTTAATTTCTAATGTTTAATTAAAACTAGGAAGAGTTAAGCAAATAGCCTTATATGAGAAGGAAAAGGTCACTTCCTTAAATATCCTTTAAAGTCGCTTTTTTCTTATTTTCTTCAAATTATTGTAAAATAAAAGAAAATAAGCGTTGAGTAATGGACAGTTTCCCTCGCGGCCTTCCGGGGAGAAAGGGTAATTGGCCGGTGAATCGGCAGAAATTACCGTTTTCCCAGTGGCCAAAGAGAGAGAGGTCGAAAATTAGGAAAGGATAAGTTCGTAAAACTCAGAAAAGAAACCGGCTCTTAAAAACATCAACATTTCGACTGCAACTTTTGGGATTTTCCAAAAAATTATTACTCAGAGACTCTCCGAACCAGTCAGATGACGTCACGTTGATAATTCGAACGAAATTAACCTTGATGCTTGAAATTTTAATCGAAGAACATACACAAACGACGTCACGCCACATAAAAGCTTCCTTCACGGTCACGGAACACCGAATTTGTCCCATCTTCCATGTCATCACTGCGTTTGCCCTTGTTCGCCAAAATGGACCTCCAATTTTTGCTCCGGAGGTAAAAAACGATCTATCTTCTGGAACTTTCACTTTTTAATCTAGGATTTAGGGTGTTTATTGTTTTATAAATAGGAACGTCCTAGATTAGAAACAAAAGGGATGTTATTAGCCTAAATATTTTCTAGCGGTACCACCATTGACAATCAATTAGATTGTGTTCATGAGGGTACATTGTACAATGTACGCCATTAGAATGTTTTATCGAGCATTAATGCCGTAATTCGAATGATTCAATGAAAAATATGACGAAAAACTGCGTTGGCATGGCAACGAGCTCGTAAATGGAAGCGATTTGGTGGAAACTGCTGGAAGTTTGAATTCCAGAGGTCATGCAGGTCATCGATGATAGTGGAATATAGAAGACAAGAGAACGGCTGGACCGAATGTCTCAACCAGCATCTTTTTATGACTATGCTAACTATTGATGTTGTGTGGCCCTAAAAATAACGATTTTGGAGATATTAGAGTCTTAAAAAGAAAGGAATCAGGTGATCCAACCTATAGCATCGATGACAGTGTACGACCAACTTTGACCCTAGATATCTCGAGAACGGCTGGACTGATTGTCTCAACTAGCATCTTATTGGAAAGCTCTTTTTATGACTATGCTAACTATTGAAGTTGTTTGCCCCTCGAAATGATGATTTTGGAGATAATTGAGTCTTAAAAAGAAGGGTATCAGGTGACCCAACTTAAAGCATCGATGATAGTGACCCTAGATAACTCGAGAAAGGCAAACCTTTTTTTTTCCATTATCTGTAGTTTCATATGTTGTAGGCAAACAATCTTCTATCGTGAAATTTCGGGGTTTTACTGGGTGGGGCGGAACGCTACCTCGTTCCTAGATTCTACAGTTTCATTCTGCAAGCCCTTTGGCCTTCCATGTTCTTCTTCTCTTTTCCTCTGATATTATTTACAAAACTTTCTTTTTCTCCGTTCCCGGGGAAATGATAAAGTCGCAGTGATTGATAGGTTCCCCTTCGATGCCTTCAGGATCTGAATTATGCTAATCGTTTCATTTTTCGTTTCTCGATACCCCCGTCCGGTCATTTCTCCTTTTCTTCCGGGCTATGACCTTAACGCATCCCTGGCGATATGATTGTGTGGAAATAACGAAAGAGGAAATGAGCGATTTTCGAGGGACCAAGACTTTTTCGACGCCCCGAAAGTGTTTTTTGGAAAAACCGAGCACTTGTCCGAGATAACGGGTTCTCGAAAGGCGAAAATACCGCTCTAAAGGGGGCAAGGTCACGACTTGATCCCTCCATTCATGGATTCCTTTATGATTTTTGTTGTCGGAACATTTTTTTCTCCCTTTAATCCACCTGCGTTGTCGATTTTATGGACGCTTTCTCCCCGCATGTGCCATCAACATCACGTTCGCAAGTTATGACCTGCTGTCCTTGATCTCTTTCAAATACGATGTTTTTTCTTCTTGTTATATTACCCGTGAACGTCACGTTTTGCATTAAAAAGAACGGTGGTAATTTTTCGTCACCAAAGCTAAAGAAATGACATGAGAAATAGTAATCAGACCATCTGGGTCTTCACCAGCTATAGGGAAAAGGGTCAGAAATCATACATAAGGTAGTGATCACCCAGACCTTCACCAAATTTGCACCATATACAGGGTAGTTCCTTAGGTTGGGGCTACGATCTACTTTTGGCTGAAAAACTACTTTCCCTCAACGTTTACTCACACAAAATTGGGTAAAACGTCCATTTTTGTTTTTACACGAAAAAAGCCAATTTTCGGACCACAAATTAAGCTTTTTTTACTCATAAAATGGTTTTGCGGTTTAATTTTTTTCCTTTCTCAACATTATGTGACCAAATAAAAAAATGGCTTCGGATAAACTCTGAATGGCTTCTTCATTGGCTTCTGGGGTAGAAGAACACCAAGAATTCAGGTGCGTTTGAGAGAAAAAAAAGAAAAGAAAAAGAAAAAAAAGGCGGATTCCGTCACATTTTAACCTAATTACGACCTCTATTACATCAGATTTTCACTTTATGAACCAATTAGCCTTTAAATGGTTTTATAAGAGTGCTAGAAAGTATGTAGAATTGTATAAACACGATTTGGAAATAGAAAATAGTAAGGAAAAATCGGGTTTTTAACATAAACGAATATTAATTTGTGTTCAAGCTCCGGGGAATTTTCGTACCTTAACGGTATTTCGATGATGAGGGCTGTGGTCAAGGAAAGTTCACCGCACCTTAACTTCCGGTTCGCGCATACATTTTTATCCTATGAATGATTAATGGAGCCGGTGAACCGTGGTTCTTCCGGAATTTCAACTCATAAATGCCTTTCAAGACGATCCTAATAGCCCAGGAGATCTGGGATGAGCCCTAGATAGCAGAGATCTAAAATAAAAGAGAAAAAAATACAGAAGGTATGGATAAGAGCCACAGATTTAGAATGCTGTGATCTCAAACAGAAGAGCCACAGATTTAGGAGGCTGTGATCTCAAATAAAGGAGCCAGAAAATCAGAAGTTATGTATTCTTATCCATATAATATGGCCACAAATTTAGAAGGCATTGATATCAAATTAAAGAGCCACAAATTCAGAAGAGCCACAGATTTAGAAGGTAAGGATGATAAGAGCCACAGATTTAGAAGGCTGTGATCTCAAATACAAGAGCCACAAATTCAGAAGATAAGGATGATAAGAGCCACAGATTTTGAAGGCTGTGATATCAAATAAATAGAAGAGCCACAGATTTAGAAGGGAGTGATCTCAAGTAGAAGAGCCAAAAATTCGGAAGGTAGGGGTAAGAGCCACAGAGTAAGGAGATATGGATGATAAGAGCCAAAGATTTAGGAGGCTGTGATCTCAAACAGAAAAGCCACAGAGTTAGGAGTTTTTTTTTTAAATTAAATATTTTGTTCTTTTTGTACCCGCTTACTTTGCAGATTGTGGGTAGATTTAGGAGGCTGTCATCTCAAATAAAAGAGCCACAAATTGCGAAGATAGGGATGATAAGAGCCACAGATTTAGAAGGCTGTGATCTTAAATAAAAGAGCCACAAATTGCGAAGATAAGGATGATAAGAGCCACAGATTTAGAAGGCTGCGATCTCAAATGAAAGGGCCACAAATTGCGAAGATAGGGACGATAAGAGCCACATATTTAGAAGGCTGTGATCTCAAATAAAAGAGCAACAAATTCAGAAGATAAGGATGATAAGAGCCACAGATTTAGGAGGCTGTGGTCTCAAATAAAAGAGCCACAAACTCCGAAGGTAGCGATAAGAGCCACAGATTGAAAGCAGTGGGAATTAAAAGCTATAAAGGAGGCAAAGATCACGATGACTATTAAATACGCTGGCAAACCTGCCCCGTAACAACCATAAACAGGAGTGCCAACTTTTACACTGAAAATCTCAGTTTCCCCCGCATTTGAAAAATGTTTACTCACGGTAATTAGATTTCAATTGCTCCGTGGGATTCGAGGATCGTCCTCCATTGTATTCATCGAATCCCACATATCGGATTTGCATTTGCGTCCTTGAAAATACAAAAAAACTATTTTCAGAGAATTACGTAAAAATTTTAGCAGACAGGACACACACCGTGGACGTGACGCCTCCCGAAGGCACGTTTCATGTTAAAAGTCCAAAACCTCGAGTTGATAAAAGAAAGTTTTAAGACCATAAATTATAAAACGATTTTGTGGTCGCTCATTTTTTTTTCTTCTTTTAAACGTTTTGCAATTCTGGGCCATGACGTAAGAAAATCACTTTAAGATCGCCTAAAATTGCATTTTGAGGAAGACGTATGAGCCAATAGGGGTCACTTTTTATCCAATGATCGCATCATTTGACCTAAAAAAAAATAAAAAAAAAATGCTTAGAGTGAGAAAGTCATTTTAGATGGATTTTTTAAATCACTGCCTCCTAAATCGAATTAATGCGGGGTGATGCAAGATCAATCTCTTGTCACAGAAATGGCCTTGGTTTCCATGGGAACAAGAATGCAGTTTGATGGATGTCGACGTCATCAAACAGGGGTGCCAACAGAAGCTCACGAAAATGCGGTTTTCTCGATTTTAGGTGTTTGGCGGGGCAGAACGCACCTAAATCACGGCCTTCTAAATCTTTTGCTCTTCTTGCGTCGTTAGCTCGGTTACCATGGGAACAGGATGCAGTTTGATAGCTCTACGTCATCGAGGCAGGAGTGCCAACTTAAAACGCGTAAACGAGGACAAGGCCCTTAAAAACTTGCGACGAAATTAATTCGTGATTTTAAACGGGCAAAGCCGGTTTACGAGTCTAGAAAGGAATCTGTTCGGTAACGGTGCAACGAATCGGGTCCGGGCAAGGACGATGAATAACGGGAAAAACGTTTCGTAGGGTGCGGGGCCCATTAATACCTAAAAAAAAACTCATCACAAAATCGCGGAAACGGTTTTAATTTCGTTTTTTTTCCTACTCCCGTCTGCGAGTCAATAGAAAGGCCCGCCCTGTGTGGGAAAAACCGCAGGAAAGGTCCCCCTTTCTAAAGATCATTACAAGAAGCCCATTCTTAGGGGTGTGCGAGCCAGAGAAAGCTGACCATTGCGGTATAAGACAATGTTTTTTTTATCAAGAAAATAAAACCAACTTTTAAGTATCGAAAGCGAATTTTCACCCAAAAGACGAAAGTTTTCCTGCAACCCTGAGCGATGACGTATCAAATCGTTGCTATAGCGACGAAGTTTCATACGCCAATCCGTTTTCAAAGAGCAGTTGGCAACCCTGAGCTATAACGTAACCGTTGCTATTTAAACGAACTTCCATGACGCCAATCAGTTTTCTCTCTAAAAGGCAATAATTTGTGACCCAAAATGTAAGATAATTTTTTTTTTCAAAAATAGGTTGAACACGCCTTAAGACGTTTTTGACCTCACTAAGAAATACTTTTCTTTGTATTTTACAAGGTCGCCATTACTCAAAATCAGGTTTTTAAGAGGAAAAAAAACATTTCTTGTAAATTTTTTTCTAATTATAGGTTCACTTCTTCCTTGATGGACTCATCTAGGAAGATCCGTTATTAAAATTCTTATTTCTATTGTCCTAGTAGGTCATTATTGAAGTGTTGACAATGGTGAAAGTCTGATCTTCTATTTATAATTTTTTTTTCTCAACTTCTATTTGTAAGCTCGATAAGGAAGAGTCCGAGAGGTGAAAGGCGAATGAAAGACATAAAAATGTTTGAAATCTTAAAAATGTATTAAGGATCACGTTTCTTTTGTGGAAATGTTCTTTTGATTTGGCTGGTGGACGATGAAAGGTCTGCTAGTTATGGAAAAAGAACCATCAAAACGAAAAATGTCTCAAAAAGCGCCAACATCCTAAGGCCAATTTGGCGAAGTGGTAAAAAATGTCACTTTCTAACCCAAAATTGACCTCAGACTCGTATTTTTATCCCTAAACTACCAACACTAACGATTTTATTGCAAAAAGAGTAATTTTCTTTACTACTAAAATAGTTATAACCTTTAGCTGCATTTTAAATCTCGTTTTTTCGACCTCTTTCGTTCTAATACCAACATTTGACATTTTTTATGAGGCCCAGGGACGACCTTTGAGAAAAAGTCTCAGTCATCAATGATTAGGCGACTCGCACGCCCCATCAAAAGACCGTTTTGTCCTTTTTTACCTTTTGATTAATGTCATTTGCAGTGGGAAGACGAAAGGGAACATTTTTCATCCATTCAACTATAGAAACTTAATGTAGGTTTTTACATACACGATAATTATTATCATCAGGGAATCTAAAAGGGCTTTCTGGAGCCCTTAAATTTTCCTTTTAGTTGCATGGCTGTGCTAATTTGGCCAAAAAACGTGAATTTCTGTTGACTTTTGAACGAAAAGCAATCAGATTTGTTCAAAAACTAGCCAGATTCACTCGAAAACCATCCAAATTTATTCGATAAATGAAATTTCCGTTAATTTTGACGGTTATTTGGACAATAACCGTTTTTTAAAGTGGTAAACCTGGTTTTCGTGCTGAAAACCTCCTCTGTTTCTTTATCATTTTTTAAGATTTTTTTTACTTCACAACTCCTTCAGATAAAACGGTTCTTTTGTCTTTTAACTTGTTCTGGCCCGTAACGACACGATAAGAATCATAACGAAGTCAACAATGCGTCGGATACGACACGAAAAAACAAAAAAATTAAGTTGGCAATCCTGAAATCCGACAGGTGCGCTTATACAACCGTCACTCGTTAAACCGGTATAAACATTGCTCAAATCAGAATCTAGCTTTTCATGGCGTAAAAACCACTTTTTAGTCATAAAACATTGTTTCCCCCCTTCCCTTTGTATTTAAATACACAAAAAAACGTAAAAGTTCTTATCATAGACTAAACAAAAGGAGATAATTTCGAGGCAGAAACATGATCTCGTTCTTCGCGAAATGGCTCAGGTTTTTCATAATTTCCATTTATTTATTTACGATTTATTTTGTTGCAGGATGAGTCCGCCTCATTTAGTGACCGAGGACACTCCTCCGGATATGCTCGCCGGGAACATGGACATTCGGCTCGTCCTCCCGAACGGAAATCGTGTCAAAATGAGCGTAGACAGACGGTAAGGCCTTATTTTCTACCTGGAACATCTTTTTTTTATGTTCTTCCGTGGCGCGTGTCCTTGAGGGATTCTTCGAACACGTGTGCTAACTAAATTTCCCTTCCTGGTGACCTTGAAAAAGTAGTTCATCTGTAAATTATTTGAAATCTGATTCAAGAGGCGTTGGATCCCAGAAATACTTAAAAAGATTGGCCCGTGAATCTCGTAGATCTTGAGAAGTTGATTCAGGAGGCTATGGATGTGATACAAACTAAAAAAAAGATTCAGGTGGCTGTGTATATGGTATAAATTTAAACTTAGATTCAGGAGGCTGTGGATATGTTATAAATTAATAATTAGATTCAGGAGGCTGTGGATGTCCAATTTTTAATGGATTTTGAATCAGATTCAGGAGGCTGTGGATCTCATGTTTAGTCTATCCACTGCCTTATAAATCGTCAATTCGTTCCACAGCATCTTTACTCCGTCTTTTTGTGTTCCACCGAACTTTAACCTTGAAAAGCAAAACGAAAAAATTCCGTTCTCATGACCGTAGACCTATAATTTGATATTCGCCCGCGTATATAATTCAATGATATCATTCTCGATGCATTTACGAGTGGTCCACGGATCCGCCCAACCGTGATTTCATCCACGAAATTGTACGTCGTTAACTCCGTCTCTAATCATAGTAGAAATAGAAGTTTTAATTAAAAAAGAATAGAAGAAAACTAAAAATTGAGAGGCCGATAAACCTATTTTTACCATTCGAAACAGAGAAATTTCGACCTCGATTTCGCAAAGTCCCTTCAAAAAAGACCATTTTTTTCGCGGATGTACCCAAAATGTGGGAGGGGCGTACGTGATATGTGAAAGTGAACGTAAATTGATACGGGAAATTAATGCGTTAAAAATAATGAAAGTGAAGAAAAACACAATTTGCGTTTTAAAAGGTCGATTTTCAAGCCTTGTCATCCTTTTCGATCTCATGACTTCCACGGTTAATTGCCGAAAAAAAGTTGGATGACCGGGTGCTCTTGGAAAAGAAGGAGGAAAAAAAATGAAGGTTACATTAACGAGGAGGAATCACACGGATATTCTGTTCGACACGCTATCCTGGGAAATGATTTGCATTCGCAAAAAAAGAGGCTCTTGTATTCAAATTTGTATTTATTACGATTCAGGAGGCTGTGGTCTTCAAATTATTTGTATTTCGTATGATTCAGAAGGCTGTGTTCTTTAAATTTGTATAGTTTTGTCCGATTCAGGAGGCTGTGGTCTTCAAATTAATTGTATTTTATCCGATTCAGGAGGCTGTGGCCTTCAAATTAGGGTTAATTACGATTCAGGAGGCCGTGGTCTTCAAATTTTTCTTAAATATGAACTCTGAACCCAACAAAACTGTCATACGATCCGAAAAAAGGTAAAATGATTCCTTAGCGGAACGAAACCGAACAAAGCCTCCCCCCCCCACTCATATTATATAAACATCCGAACAGCCTTGCTAACAATACGTAAATTTTATCCAATAAATTGTCGACATCCCATTTTATCGCCGATGGTTGCATCCACAGCCACGGAAATCTGGTTTTTGGACATCCACAGCTTTCTGAATCTGGCTTCTCAAAATGAGATCCACAGCCTACTGAATCATAAAAATTACAAATTTGAAGACCACAGCCTCTTAAATCGCATTACAAAACAATTCGAAGACCTCCTGAATCGTAAGAAATCCTAATTTGAAGGCCACAGCCTCCTGAATCGGACAGAATACGAATAGTTTGAAGACCACAGCCTCCTGAATCGTAAAAATTACAAATTTGAACACCACAGCCTCCTGAATCGTAAAAATTAAAAATTTGAAGATATGAAGACGTCGTCGAATCGAAAATTCGATTTCTTTTGAGTCTTTTTGACCTTTTAAAAGCAGACAAAAGGTTGACGTCATATATCCAGCTTCGATTTCGTTTCCCAGATTTGAATTCCCAAGAAAAGTTTCACAGATCGTTCGCGAATCGAGGGCGTTTTCTCAATAGTCACGGAAAATCTCACGAGATAAATATTATTGCCATTTTGAAATATTGTTTTTGACGTTTTTCCGATGTAGGGGGCGTTGGAATGGTGATGGGTCCGTGTCCGAAAGGTTCGTGTCCGAAATCCTTAATTACAGCCATTCATAAAGGACGAGGGAGGGTGGGAGGGGGGCGGGGCGGTGTTTAGTCAGACTAGTTAGATGAGAACAAAACCGAGGTTACGCAATTCCCTCTTGTGTTCCAAAAAGATTTAGATGGGATCTTCACTAATTATTCTCATGAGAAAAAAACAATTATGTCATTACTCCTTCAATTAGAATGTACGACCTCACGGTAAAACATTCGGAAAATTCGAGATAAACCACTTCCGTGTGCAAACCTGCAATGCCACACCAAAAAGGGAGCCTCCCTACTAACACTCAGCTAGAGGGACCCTTAGTTGCTAGTCCAGATCTTCTTGGACATTTCTTTCTTCCGTGACATCAATGAATGCTTGCACTATGCCATACGCACTATTGCATATGCCATACGCGCTATGCCATAAGCACTACGCTATACGCACTGCGCCATACAACTACTGACCACGCAATATGCAATACGCACTATGAAACACTCACTATGCCATACTCACTATCACATATGCCATACGCACTATGGCATACTTACTATTCCATATGCCATACGCACTATGGCATACTTACTATTCCATATGCCATACACACTATGCCATCATACGCACCATGGCATACTTACTATTACATATGCCATACGCACTAATCCATGCGCACTATGCCATACGCAATACGCACTATGCCATACTCACCATCCCATATTCCATGCGCACTATGGCATACGCAATACGCACTATGGCATACGCAATACGCACTATGCCATACTCACTACCCCTATGCCATACGCACTATGGTATATTTACTATTCCATACGCCATACGCACTATGCCATACTCACTATGGCATATTTACTATTACGTATGCCATACGCATTACGGCATATTTACTATTCCAAATGCCATACGCACTATGGCATATTTACTATTCCATATGCCATACGCACTATGGCATATTTACTATTCCATATGCCATACGCACTATGGCATATTTACTATTCCATATGCCATACGCACTATGGCATATTTTACTATTCCATATGCCATACGCACTATGGCATATTTTACTATTCCATATGCCATACGCACTATGGCATATTTACTATTCCATATGCCATACTATCCATATGGCATATTACTATTCCATATGGCATATTTACTATCCATATGGCATATTTCATCGCACTATGGCATACTTTACTATTCCATATGCAATACTATGCCATATGCATAACTATCCATATGGCATACTCACTATTCCATATGCACTATTCCTATGGCATACTATTCCATATGGCATATTTACTATCCATATGGCATATTTACTATTCCATATGCCATACGCACTATGGCATATTTACTATTCCATATGCCATACGCACTATGGCATATTTACTATTCTATATGCCATACGCACTATGGCATATTTACTATTCCATATGCCATACGCACTATGGCATATTTACTATTCCATATGCCATACGCACTATGGTATATTTACTATTCCATATGCCATACGCACTATGGCATATTACTATTCCATATGCCATACGCACTATGGCATATTTACTATTCCATATGCCGTACGCACTATGGCATATTTACTATTCATATGCCATACGCACTATGGCATATTTACTATTCCATATGCCATACGCACTATGGCATATTTACTATTCCATATGCCATACGCACTATGGCTATATTTACTATTCCATATGCCATACGCACTATGGCATATTTACTATTCCAAATGCCATACGCACTATGGCATATTTACTATTCCAAATGCCATACGCACTATGGCATATTTACTATTCCATATGCCATACGCACTATGGTATATTTACTATTCCATATGCCATACGCACTATGGCATATTTACTATTCCATATGCCATACGCACTATGGCATATTTACTATTCCATATGGCATATTTACTATTCCATATGGCATATTTACTATTCCATATGGCATATTTACTATTCCATATGGCATATTTACTATTCCATATGGCATATTTACTATTCCATATGGCATATTTACTATTCCATATGGCATATTTACTATTCCATATGGCATATTTACTATTCCATATGCATATTTACTATTCCATATGGCATATTTACTATTCCATATGGCATATTTACTATTCCATATGGCATATTTACTATTCCATATGGCATATTTACTATTCCATATGGCATATTTACTATTCCATATGGCATATTTACTATTCCATATGGCATATTTACTATTCCATATGGCATATTTACTATTCCATATGGCATATTTACTATTCCATATGGCATATTTACTATTCCATATGGCATATTTACTATTCCATATGGCATATTTACTATTCCATATGGCATATTTACTATTCCATATGCCATACGCACTATGGCATATTTACTATTCCATATGCCATACGCACTATGGCATATTTACTATTCCATATGCCATACGCACTATGGCATATTTACTATCCCATATGCCATATGCACTACTTACTCTGACATACGCACCATACGCTATGCCATACTTACTATCTCATAAGCACTATGTACTATTGATTATGCCATATGCATTATGCACTATGTCATACGCACTATACGGTATGCCATACTCACTATCCCATACGCAGTATGCGCTATGCCATACGCACTACGATGACATATGCACCACTATGCCATATGCAGTACGCTTTATGCCATGCCCTCTATACCATACCTAGGCTCTATGCCATCGCCAATGCAGTTATGCGCCAATGCCACATGATTGTTTTTATGAGGTTTCTCGTTTTTCAGAACACCAATGATGGACCTTCTCGTCCACCTGACGACCGCCTACAAAATGTCGCCTGCGAACTACGTACTCCAGCCATACGGCGAATCGGGCCTCCTTCCCTACAAGCCCAGCACGCCGATCGGTAATTCAAATACGTTTTTTAAACATTTCAAGGTTTTATTGTGTAATCAACAAAAAATTTATTATTCAAACCTTGAAATATTCATTATAAACACGGGTCTCATCCTTGGTTTTATTTGCTTCAGGCGCTTTGGACACGTGGACGGTCCACATCGTCGCTAAAAATCAAGCGATACAGAACCCGGCGAATAAAATCTCGCTGAAACAAGTGATCCAGCCGTTCGAGCAGACATGTCGCTTCCAAGTGAACTTGCCGCGGAACCAACTTTACGTGATGAGGGTCTCCGGAAGGACTACGATCGCCCAAGTCTTAAGACAGGCCTGCAAAGAAAAAGAATTAGATCCAAAGAAATACATACTAAAGCATCCAAGTATGTATCGCACAATTTGACGTTCACGGGCGGACTGGGACCTTAGGGTGTCGGTGGGTTTTTACTTCCTTAAGTGAAAATTGGACTCTTAGAAAAATATTTCAGCAAAAACGGAGGGGTTCTCAAACTTTTGACAAAAAAATTTGCTCTTGTAACCATGATTTGGAGGTTTTTGACAAAAAATTGTCAATTTAAAGTTCATTTTGAGGTTTTTTTTTGAGGTTTTTGACGACAATTTGGCTTTTTAAATGTTGATTTTGAGGTTTTTGACGAAAATTAGGCATCATAAATGCTGATTTTGAGGGCTTTTTTTTTTTGGACGAAAATTTGCCTTTTTAAATGTTGATTTTGAGGTTTTTGGACGAAAATTAGGCTTTACAAATGTTGATTTTGAGGTTTTTGGACGAAAATAAAGCTTTACAAATGTTGATTTTGAGGTTTTTGGACGAAAATCAGGGTTCATTAATAAATCAACATTTGTAAAGCCCAATTTTGGTTTAAAAAAACCCTCGAAATCAACATTTATGAAGCCTAATTTTCGTCCCAAAACCTCGAAATCAACATTTAAAAAGCCAAATTTTCGTCAAAAACCTCAAAATCAACATCTATGAAAAATAATTTTCGTACAAAACCTCAAAATCAACATTTCCAAAGCCTAGTTTTCGTTAAAACCTTGAAATTAACATGTATGAAGCCTGATTTTCGTCAAGGAACCTCAAAATCAACATTTGTAAAGCCTAATTTTGGTAAAAAAAAAAAAAAAAACCTCGAAATCAACATTTATGAAGTCTAATTTTCGTCCAAAAACCTCGAAATCAACAATTAAAAAGGCAAATTTTCGTCAAAAACCTCAAAATCGACATTTGTAAAGCCTAATTTTCGTATAAAACCCTTGAAAATAACATGTATGAAGCCTGATTTTCGTCAAGAAACCTCAAAATCAACATTGAAAAAGACAAATTTTGGTTAAAACTCGAAATTGACATTTATGAAGCCTAATTGTCGTCCAAAAACCTCAAAATCAACATTGAGGTTTTTGACGAAAATTTGCCTTTTTAATTGTTGATTTCGAGGTTTTTGGACGAAAAGTAGACTTCATAAATGTTGATTTTGAGGGTAACCAAATTAGGCTTTACAAATGTTGATTTTGAGGTTCCTTGACGAAAATCAGGCTTCATACATGTAATTTCAAGTTTTGTTTTAACGAAAACTAGGCTTTGGAAATGTTGATTTTGAGGTTTTTGTACGAAAATTATTTTCATAGATGTTGATTTTGAGTTTTGACGAAAATTTGGCTTTTTAAATGTTGATTTCGAGGTTTTGGGACGAAAATTAGGCTTCATAAATGTTGATTTCGAGGTTTTTTTTTTAAACCAAAATTGGGCTTTACAATTAATGTTGATTTTGAGGTATTTTTTTAAAATGAAAATCAGGCTTCATACATGTTAATTTCGAGATTTTTTATTAAACGAAAATTTGAACCGAAAAAAAGTCCCCCCCCCCCGGGCCAGTCCGCCCCTGAATTTGACGTGACTTCTTTATTGTGTTTTAGAGCATTTAGACGGCCCTGGTTTATGCGATGACCTATCTATAGCAGAATACGGCCATAATCAAGTGACAATGATATCCTCTCGAACTGTCCAAAATACGATATCGACTGAAGATATAATTGCGATGAAAAACTACAATAAATCTGTAAGTGTTTTGTCGTTTTGTGTCGTTTATCTCGAGTGTTTTTTTAGAGTGGGAGTTCGAGGAGTTTGAGTCCGGACAGTTCGGTTTCGCCGCGGGTTCCGCTTCAGCCGTCTCGTCCGCTCAGGAAACGTCGCCCGGCTCCGAAGCCGCCAGTTTCGCACAAACCGGACGTTCCGCTCATTTCGCACTCGAGGACTTCTTCCGATAGTTCTGGCTACCACGAGGCGTCGGTCCTCAGTGAAGGACCGGATTCAAATAATAGGTAAAAGAAACAAAAAAAATCATCCATATTAACCTGTCTGGAGCTTATTATGTTGAAAGAAAACACTCTAATGTAGACTTTGACCTTTTCATTGCTAAGGAAGACACGTTTTAGGCCGATTTTGAACGTTTTCCAATGAAAAAGACCCTCTGAAAGCCATATTTTAAACGTTTTTCAATGAAAAAGACCCTTTAGAGCCAGATTTTGAACTTTTTTCAATGAAAAAGATCCACTTAAGTAAGATTTTGAAAGTTTTTCGAAGTAAAAGACTCTAATTAAGCGTTTTTCAATGAAAAAGACCCTCTTAAAGCCATATTTTAAACGTTTTTCAATGAAAAACGACCACTTTTAGCCATATTTTGGACGTTTTTCTCAGTGAAAAGACCCCCTAATGCCAGATTTTAGGCGTTTTTCAGTGAAGAAGACCCACTTTAAACCATATTTTGGACGTTTTTCAATGAAAAAGTCCCTTTCAAGCCATATTTTGAACTTTCTTCAATAAAAAAGACCCCCTAAAGCCAGATTTTGAACATTTTTAAACGGTTTTCAATGATATAGGCTATCTAATGCCA